>MU182809.1:91446-147428 GCA_016904865.1 Pissodes strobi | reverse complement strand
TTTACTTAAGTAACCACCAGCCGACCACTTTATGAATTGTTAAAAGTTAAAACTGAATATTTCAATTATTGATTAGCCTATTACGTATTGGCGAACTAGGCTAAATTTATTAGCTCCCGGCATGGGTTTATTTGTTTAGGAAATTAAAATGTTAAATGCTACTGTAATTTAAAACCTCAACATGTAATCACCTAGCGAGATTACAAGCGCGATTATCGTTGACAGACAAGGTTCAGGTAATTTCTCCGAATAACATATATACGATTATATTATTAACTGATCATTAAATAAGATAGAAATGTTTGACCAAGTACAAACACACCTACCTTAGGTAATGAGTGTCTTGATGTATGTTAGAAATTGGGCTATAATTATTTAACATGTATGTCGATCTAGAATGTAGAATATAAAAATGACTATCTAAAACTTGTATGTTTTTATCAACATATTAGGTACTTATGCATCTGACATGATGAATATGGAATAAGATATAGCATGCAATTTTGAGATGTTTCTTACCTATGCTTACGTAAATAGAAGTTTGGCTCATTGCCTCATATCAAGATTATTCAGATTAATACAAACCAAAGTCAAATTATAGACGGTGACATCAGCATCTAGACCAAAACTTACGCAGACAATTCAAAGAGACGTTGCTGTCATCTTCTGCATAGTGCCCATTGTGGTTGAAGCGTTCAAGGTAGTTTTGATATAAATCATAAATTATTTATGGCTAAGTGATAAACAGATAGTTTAGGTTGAGTCTGTTTAAATAAATTCGTGTGAATAGATTTAGTTTTAATGTTGAAGTTATTAGTTTGAAGCCTTGAAGTATTTCATTTACACCAAAGCCGGTAAGAACGTAATCATATAACCATTGTAATATAGGCTTAGGCCTATTGTTTCATATTAAGATTTTTTCAGTACAATAAAGTAAAGTTGTCGTTTTGTTATATTTCTCGGTTTTTCGGCTAATCTAATTACCGGAGAAGAAGTTTAAAAATAGTCTATATCATATTTTTGGGTGAAGCCTTTAGCTACAAGCCATTGGTTGCTATTTCTCCGTTTTGGTCTTTTTTAAATTTGAAGCCCCATTTATTTTTGACAATATTTTTTACACTGGGTTTGTCAACTAATTCCCAAGCATGATTAGCTCTGAATGCATCAGTCTCATTTTGAATAGCCTGACACCAATCAGCGCTTCTAGAGCTTGACAATGCTTCAGAAGGAGTTATAGGTTCTAAATCATCAGATATAGGTAACATAGAGAAATTAAAATCACAACCTGAAATGAAATCACCTTACCATACTGAGTTCTGTCTTATACGTCTAAGATAAGCCGCAGTTTCATTATCACTTAATTGCCCTTCACTACTTTCACTCAGTTCACTATCTTCTTGTTTTGAGACCTGGGACCTAGCCGGCTGTTCTGAAGTTTCAAGTAGTTAATGGTCGAAGTCTTTACGATGTGCTGGCCCCCCTGAATCCATTGGAGAGGTGGACGTGTTCTTAATGTCAAACTCCATACACTCGTTTTAAAAAATACACCACACACTCTTGCTATGATGATGGTTTGTTTTTCTGGATCTAGAGGTCCTTATCCTGAACTAGTTTAGGTTAGTTTGGGTTACGAGTGGCTGAGGAAAATATGCTTATTGCGCCTTTCGTCTAGCCTTTTTTTAATGAGTGGTATATGAGCAAATGCATGACATCCAAGTACTTTCAGGTTACTAAGGTCAACTTTTTTTACCTGTCCATTTTTCTTCAGGTGTTGCTCCTCGTACTTTCTTTCTTGGTGAACTATTAATAAGATATACGGCTGTATTGGCAGCTTCAGGACTTTTGGAATCACTTAGCAATGACCGAACTTTTTAAAAAATTGTACGATTGTAGTGCTCTGCCACGCCATTTTGTTCAGGACTGTAGGGTACCGTGAGTTCGTGTTTTAGGCCACGATATTCTAAAATGTGTTTTAAATGGTCATTGCAATATTCTCCCCCGTTATCTGTTGGCAATATTTTTATTTTTCGTTTAATTTGGTTCACGACCATAGAATAAAAGTCTTTAAATGCATCAGAAGCTTCGTTTCTTGACTTTAAAAACTAACAGAATACTTTTATACTGTTACCATCTATTAAGGTGAGCATATATCTTTTACCATCCCAAGATTCTAGTTCCATTGAACTTACGAGATCTGAATGAATGAGGTTCAATTTATTTTGAGCCACCTCCTTATGTTTTTATAGGGAAAAGTTTTCTGGATTGCTTATCTTTTACTCAGCTCTCGCAAAAACCCGGTTACTCATTTTCACTGCAACTTATTCCTATACTTATATAGGCCATACTCGTGGAACGCTGTGGGTATGGGGTCTTCCTTAATAGCACAATGATCACTGTCATTGCCAAATGATACATAGAAACCTTTCGAAACCAGTGAGTTTACACAGAACAAATTTGGAACATATTTTATTTGTGAAACGTCCTTTTCAACACCGCTTAGTTTCAATTTTACAGCACTAGTTCCTGCTTCTTTGACATATAGTTTTGGTCCATTTGTTACTCTAATTTCTGATCCAAGGTTTGATAGTAGATCAATATTCCCTGTCATGTAGCTAGAGATCCCACTATCGATATACCAAGCCGACTCGTTCATATTTACACCCATAGCAGCAACAAATAAGCAGTTCTTGCCTCCGCCTCCATTACTTCTTTTCCTTGGATTTTTCTGAGGCCTTTTCCATGGAGTTTTTTTAAATTTTCTGACGGCTAGCGCAGAATCACTTTCATGTCTACGATTTTGCACTTTTTATCTTGTAGCAATTTGGATTTGCAAGGGTCATAACCACAGGCTCTAACTCCTTCGTAAGATCCTGTAGCATAAGAACACCTACGAATTCATGATCTAAGGGCTTACTTATGGATGTTAGTTGTTGTGAATGAGCCATGACTTCGTTGAAATAATCCTCCATATTGGCAAAGCCTGATAACTTTATTGAGCACAAATTCCTTAAGAGAGTCAGTTGTCTATTAAGACCTTTATCATCAAATGCTGTCTCCAAGGCTGTCCAGGCTGCCTTTGCTGTCTGTGATTATATAAAAATTGATTAAGTAATGCAAGTGTATAATTTCGTTTAGAAATGGAATATTTTCGAAAGGAGAAGAAATACTTCTCATACTACTTGCTTGCTTACTTAATATTATGGTTTCTCTGATAATTAGGTTATTGCAGAAACTAGCTGCAAATTGTAAAATCTCAACTTAATAACGCAATAATTGCCGATCAACCGTCATTCTAAATGCCCGTCAAAACAATTTTGTTTATTTGAAGAATCTTATTTTCATGTATTTATGAAAAACGTGAAGAAAATCGACATACGATTCAAGATTCTCGAGGTTGAAACGAGGATTACCTTGTCGAGATGCCACTGAGAGCGAGACAAGTTCAATACTGACGAGATTTTACTTATTACCTTGCATACCTACATGCAACCGGTCTAAATTCAATCGCAAGTACCGCATTTTAAATAAGAAATCCGTTTACGTGATTATTTGTAGAAAACTGCAACCATCTGAAAACTTGCTCGGTCGCACAAACAAATAATAATCTGCCTGGAAGTAAGATCATTTCGAAAAGGATATTTGCAATATTTTTAATATTTAAGGATGGAGACAAACAAGAACGAATTTTTCAAAAAATGTTATCTTAATCAGTAACTTTAAAAGCCCCACACTGCTTAATTTTATCAGTTTGGTGGAAAAGTATAATCATCTAATAAAAAAGTTAACGAAATTTTTTTTCTGCGAACCGTTTACAATTTTTCTGACCAATAGTTAAACTAGCAAAAAAACTTTTTGCAAAATAGTTAAATTTATTCGCACCGTTAGTTTTAAATTCGTCGGCCATCTTGAATTTTTCAGGAATGTCAAATTTCAAGCTTCCATCTTCCATTTTTTGCATTTAAAAAAATATTTTATTGCGGATCCAACTTAGTCTGATGGAATACGTCACTTTAACAAAAAACTGAGTATAATCCTCTGCGATTTGAATAAATCTCCAGCAGAAAAAGTTTGTAGTCAACACATTTTTAAGGCGTCTATAAAAAGCCTTTTAACTACAACACGCCAGTTATACTTAGGTATAACTGAATATCCCAATGCTAACATATTATTGGCGAATATTTCATTACCGAATGTTTCTTTTTTTGGGTGTGGTATGTTGTACCTGATAATTGTTGCATTTTTCTCTTCTCATAATATTGTATTAGTCTAGAACTTAACATAACAACGGTTACGATAATAACGAAGATTTTAAAATGGGAAACAAGTAAAGCAATATAATTAAATACCAAGGCAAGCCGAAAGACAACGGTTCAGGAGCGGACACACAGTTCCTAACAACTCCTGTGGGACATCCATGGATTTTGTCAATTAATCATCGATTTAACTCGTTACCATCTCTACAACTTATCGCTTCAATACAAATATATTATTATTCTCGTGTACGAACATCTGCATATTCCTATTCACACAGACATCACACAACAGCGTACAATTCAATTTCAACCAACTATCGTATCATACACCCGGGATATTCAGTTGTACGCAATTAAATAATTAAAATTTCGGGAGTCTGGCTCTGCCTGCGGCACTACAATCCGTACCATTTATTATTTCTTTCTTTACCAGATGACTTCAAGATGAAGGTACTCTTCAGAAGGTATCGTGCCCATTGACTGTAATTCACCAGATGTCCTTAACTTTACTACAAGAATGAAACAAGTGCTAGTGACCTATTTAACAGCTGTGAAATTCGGAAAACAGTTGAACTTTCGATAATTGTTTTAAATTTAATTACTAAAATTTAAGGGTTGATTTGGGACCAGAGCTGGCCAAAATTTATAGAACCCATTTTTTTATTTGATTTAATTCCTCGTCCCATTTCCGTGTAATTGTGCTTACCTGGAAGAATTTGGTTAACTGATTTTTCTCTCCCAGCTCTCTTAGTCGTTCCCCGAGTATTCAAGTTTGCTGTTTATTTATTTATTGAGTTTCCCAGGCGAACCTTTAGGGGAATAATTTTTAAATTCATCCAAATGGCTTGGAACAGGAAAATTCTATTATCAATAAAATTGAGACCCCCGTGACTATTCCAGACTTCTCAATTTGTCGATGGTGATATCGGTCAATCCCCACATCGTACACCGTTATATAAGGTTCGGCGTTAGGATGTCCCTTTATTTCTCATTAACAAATCTGTCAGAATTCTGAAATTGTTAGTGCATTTCTCCATGGAACTTTAGATTTTCAACATGGTACACCGCTATATTAGGTTCGACGTCTTAGCTCACCAAAATACCATGAAAAATGCGACAACAATGTAGCTCGTATTTAATTTCCGCTAAGGTCTCGCGAAACAAGCACGGTACACCATCAGAGGTTCGGACGCTATAAAAATTGCAATACTCTATCGGAAAGTTCAATATCAGCGTTAGATATGTTAAATTTAATTTTTATTTTGAATTAAATTTCAACTCCTTTAATGTTGTTATTAATTATTTCCTCCCACAGACTTTTTACGTCACATATCTCCCCTTGACTTACGGTATCTTCACCCTTATTGCGTGGCAATATAAAAACCTAGTTTCCTTATTATACCTAAAGAATTTTAAATGGTTCTAGCGAGAAAGCTCTACTTTGAGCCTGGAATTGAAAAAGAGATAGTTTGGCTATCACTTTTATTTTATGGCAATGGCACACACACTAAAGGGAGATCCTATGCGCTTGGTGAGCGGTGTGTGTGCGAAGATGTTGAATGACACGGTTCTTAAACAGTTGTAGGTTGTAATTAAGGAAAAACAGATGTCCTGGGAGTGAGTTCCACAGTGATGCAGTGCGCCAGACAAAGGAGTTCTTGTAAAGTGATGTTCTAGGTGTTTCCAGTTGTACGACGAACTGGTGCGCTCTTGCCGTTGGTCGTGACTGTCTGACGGGCGTTGCCAGGGGCGGGATGAGGCGGGCCAAATTCTGGGAAAATCTGCCGGGAAAGTATCTGTAAAACAGGGACATCTCGGCCACATGTATGCGGTGTTCCAGACTATCCAGCTTCTGGGAAGCTGATTTTGCGATGTTAGCAACGTGGTCATGTCAGGACATATTGCTGTTAACCGAGACACCCAGCAAACCGATTGACGAGGATGAAGGACTGGTCGATCCTGCCATAATGATTTCAGGGACCGCTGTATTGGCCATCTTGGTAAACGTGGCTGCTTGGGTCTTTGCTGTATTGAACTGGACCAAATTTCTGTCGCCCCAAGTTTGAACTTTCTCCAGGTCTTCATTAATTGCTGTAATCTACTCCTGTCTGTGGTGATAAATCTCAGTCGCTGGTAAAGGTTTTTCTGATCTAAAGTGGGAGACAAGGGTAGTGTCATCTGCAAAACTGTACAGGATTATTCGTTTCGATCAGCAGGTCATTAATATGGATGAGGAACAGGGTTGGTGAGAGTATTGCGCCCTGAGGCACGCCCGCGTTATTGATGAATGTGTCTGAGATGTGTCCATCAACGCTTTGTTTCTTACCACGACAGGAGGAAGTGTTCTGGGCAGTTACGCTCTCTTTATTTTTGTTATTTTTTCGATTTAATTTCATTTTATTTGTAGATATATTTCCAATAATGTGTAGGGAAGGAAAATATATCTGAGCTTACAATCACGTGTGGTTTTACGGGAAACTTTATTTTGAATTGGGGTAAACTACTTCGCACATGGGATTGTTAATCTAACCTTATCATACCCTAATCATATTTTATCTCTGAAATCCTATTTGATAAATTGATACTTTGGGCATTAGATGGACAAGTGTAATCTAACATATCGTTTGCCTATTTGCATATACCAGTTTTTATGTTGTATGTTTTGCCTGTAGGGTATAGAGAATTATCGTTATTTGAGGCTCGAGACTTCGCAAGGGTGGAAAAAGGATTTGATTCCTAAAGAAGAGTGACAGTTGTTTAATTTCTAACTTTAGTTAACCAATCCAACTAATAGAACCCACGGCCTTTATCTATATGACATTCTTTGGTTCTCGTTGAAGAGTTTCAATACTTGACAAGTACAGGAGACGTATACAATGTAGGTATATCCTTCAGTATTGCGGCTTATCGCATATAATATGATTTTGTTAAAGGTTATCTTATAGTTAGTTATTATTCAACCTATACATATTTATTTTTTCCTTGATAATTCAGAAGTATCTACTCAGGACAACTTTGGCCTGGTCACAAACAAAACCCTAGGTTTAGTATTTTCTTCTTTAATTTTTCCCAATTTGTCTTTATCTTTGTCTCATATTTATTTAGATTTTTTTAATGGAAATAGCTTTCATTGACTACCTGATATCTTTTTAACTATCTTTCAGTTTGGCAGTTCATTATTAATTAAGTGTTTTAAAGCATAATTATTCAAAGAAAAAATTTGACCAAAATGACGGAGGGATATATAATTTGCTTCTCTCATTACCATGTTTTACTATTTTCCAGATTGGGGGTTATTTCTATTCCTCTTTTGATTTATTCATTTCTCTGATAAAAGCTTAAATAACTGACGTTCTCCGCAAAATTGAGACAACTCTTTACTTTTTCGATGGAGTCTTTAACTGCCTCGGATTGGTCTCTTTTCATGTTTTGATGCCCCTGGTACCACATTCAGCTACTTAACCAGGACACATTCAAGTGACGTCCATGTCGCTTTCTGTTAGGCAACCTGCATCCAGCTTTTCCTGGCATGCCGTTGGGTGTCGTCTCTCCACTGCATTAAGACCTTAGTCCATTTCGAGTCACTACTTCTTCCCACGTCACCTGTGCCGAACGTCACTTCGAACTGCTGCTATGGGCCTTCTTTTAATCTTTTAATTTTGGATTCGATCCTTAAACCTGAAACCTGACACACAGAGTGACTTGCTCCATCGCCCTCTGACAAACTTTAAGTTTGTCTGCATTTTTTATTGTGAGAGCCGCAGTCTTGAGTCCATACGTCACGACCGACCAGACACGTCTCTCATGGACTTTATTTTTGAGATTGATAGGAACGTTCCGATTTCTGAGGTTATAATTGAGTTTATCGAATGCCACTTAAGTTAAGCCAATGCGTCTTTTGTCTCTACTGTCTGATTTTCACTTTCACTGAACTGGTACTTACAAAGTTGCGACCCTATGACGTGTAGAGTAGCATGTCCGTAGATGTACTTAATCAAGGTTGAATATCTGGAGTCGATAGATACCCAGTTCATAGAATCCAGCACCGCTGAAGTGTCAACATATTTGAAAGCCTTTTAGTAATTTACGAATTTCATATTATGGAGTGACGTGTTATACTATATTATTTTTATGAATGTACGAACCCTCTCTCTCGTTTGCTATGATTTATTGATTTTTTATAAGAACTTTTAGAAAATCGGTAGTAGCCCGATGGATGTAAACTTTTCCATATCACTCTTCTTGAGAAGTAGGGTAAAGTATGCCTTTTGCCATGCGTTAGACATGCTGTTTTTCTATAGGCTCTTAATAAGCATTATCAGAAGCACGTTCCAACAACTCGCCCGCCACTTTTTCGAAGATGTTCTTCTTTTGTGCATTGGCAATTTCCCCTGTGATTGATTAGTTCGGACGACTCACTGTTCAAAAACTATTTGAACACGTTTTCAAATCTAACGATTTAATTTGTATTATTTTAACATTCCATCCACGTCACTGTGCTCGCATTCCAAAGAAATCAAAGAAGGCTTGGCGATACTCGTAGCGCCATCTCTAATTACAACGTTTACTCATCTGAACCCGACCAATCACAGTGCTACCCTACAAGATAGCCACTTCACCCAACCTAAAATTCCTAATTATAATTCTAGTGGTCCCTAAAATTCCGATCTTTAATAATCGAATTTTATGAAAACGAACCAGCAGATTTCGACCAGGTTTATGTTAAAATTCATAATATTAATTTAGACAACCGGTCATGCTAAGTTTTTACATAATATCTCTATATTTACGTTATTTGCCCTTTACTGACGTAATATGACGGTAGTGGGGTTAAGTTAACGCGCCAAATTGCGAGAAGATGGCACTTTCTCACGTTCTAGAATTCAGTAGCAAGTAGTCTCTTGCCCCTCACACAAGCAAGCCGCGCTACGGGCGCTCTCCAGCCGGCATGGCGGCACGCCGCGCCATGTCAGATAGATTTCACGTTTTGAGACTCCCTAATCTTTCAAGATATATACTCAAGTGTCATTGTCGTATCCCGCCATTGACACATACCGTCGTAGTCGTCTCAAGCCTACAAATAAAGGTATTTACCGGCACTCTGCCTGCCAATATTCTCTAAGTCAGTAAGACGCTGTACCGAGCGCTGTACTAGCGTCCCCATTGGTCTCGTCCATGGGGGTTCATTCTCTCTATGCTTTATCAGAGTATAACATTGTTTTGTTATACTCTAGCTTTATTCTAACATAAAGATTCCCCGGCACCCTGTCTGCCAAGATTCTCTCAGTCAGTAAGACGCTCTAATAGCGTCCCCGGCACTCTGCTTGCCAATATTCTCTATGCTTTATTCCAATATAAAGATTCTCACAAATGCTATTTCCCCTACACGGATTTCAGCTTACCTATGCGACCTGCATAGCGTGTCTTAGTATCCATTTTGCGTGTATACAAACCGCATTTCACAAATGCATCCATGTCATGCCATTATGCATATAACTGCGTACCATCTCAATCCACTACCAATCGAGTCAATCTTATTTGCAAAAAATTGAAGTACATTGTATACAGAAGCTACAACAGAGACTTAGTAAGTGTTTTTAAGTGACTTTTCCATGTGCTGGAAGATAAACTGCTGAACGATTGAACGTTGCTCGTCAATTGGTAAATATAGTGTACATAGCAGCTTATAGGTGGACATTAAGGTAATATTTATCCTGTTATTATTGCTTGTATATTACTGTATTTCATCTCAAAGTTATCTCAGCTAATCGAGCTCACACGGAGCAGTTCCGCAGGAACTTCAACAAGCATTTAACTGTACTTAGCAGCAAGATTATGTTTATAATCATATACTTGTTTAGGATTACGATTTTTTATGTAATGATTTAGTTTTTAAGAGTATTATTCTTGTGATTCTGCAAGGTCGATACCTAGCATCGACAGATATTGTCCATATCGTAGCACTGACTACGTATAATGATTTAATGTTTATATTTTGTTTATTTATGAGCTTCAAGTTGTTTTCAGGTAAAATAACTTATTAAAATATTCATATAATGCTAAAGGTTTTTGTTTTATTTACAAAATCACTTTAGAACTAGCACCTATGGTAAATTATAGTGCCTATGAGCACTCTCTGTTTGTTTAGAAAATCGACATGCATGTTGTTAGCTTCCTTGATCAATTACCCATTGTATAATCTTTGATCCTTTTTTATAGCTTTCTTAACAGTCTTGCTCAATTATTTATATCTTGATAAGACTTTATTTATTTTCCTTCACTCTTTGATAAATCTCTCATGGTTATTGTTTCACTTAGGTCAAGGCATCCCACGTACTGTAAGATTCTGAGTCTTTCACTTTAAAGATATTTCTATGTTCGCTTTCCACATTTCCATAAATTTAGAAGGTTTTGGCTCTAAAACGATATCCACACATATAAAAACAAGTCACAAAATTGCTCAAATTTCATTAATATGGCTTAAGTCTTCAGTAACAATAAAATTCCAAAGTAGAATTTGCTAAGATGATTGATTTGTCAGTTTGTGTCCGATCTCGAATCAAATGCGGCTAAATGCTTAAAAGTCTATTACGGTGTAAAAAGACATTATCATTAAAACAAAAAATTAAGTTATATGAGACTAGAACAAAAGTACAATACCATCAGCAATAGATTATGAGACGTTCTTAGGGTTAAGAATGTCTCGTACCCAAGAAAGATCGCAGACAAGATTACAGAATTCATGAACTCGACCTTAAAAATGTTGCAGATATGTTATTTTCCTCGTCTTATAAGAATATATACTGACTTTAAAATATACTAAACTTGATTATGATAAGTTGCCTTTTTAGAACGAGTTTAACTGAAGAGGCAGCAAGTATATACATGTATGAACGTTTGGAGGAGGAATGCCTTTTCGCATTAACAATATGTACTTCTGCTTATTTATTTTACAAATTCTATATTACTTGCTCCTATACAATTAAGTTAATTCCATGCATTAGTCCTTGCAAAATAAGGGCTCAACTGAAAATCACAAGAATTATTAGAAATAGAGTGAAGAAAATTGGTACGAGATTAGGATTCTTCTCGAGATTGCGAAGAGAACGGCCTTGTTGAGATACCAATGAGAGCTAGAGAAAGTCAATACTTGCTATATCATCCATCACTATACTCTTATTAGTTCTGCACAACAAATAAAAAATATTTTTTTCATGATTACGTTGTGCAGAATGCTAACTTTTTGAAAAATTGTTGAGTAAGATAATTTTTAGGAGCATTACGTGGTCTAGGTCATGTAAGATATTCTTATTCTTTCGGTTTCAAGACAATAGTATCTGCATTGAAAGAGGTGACGTATTGGACATAGAAGACTTTCCCTAAAAGCAGATGGGAAGATACACATGTCCTCATTGAGATTGAAGGGAGTATACATGATGAGTATCCCCAAGGGACAATGGAAACGTGGGAAGACAAGTTTGTCGGAGAGGGCGTACATATTTTAAACCGATAACTCACGACTGGTGGAATAAGAGTCCTCCAGGGCGAGAGTATTCTTGGAGAACAGCCGCGCCCGGGAAAGGTTTTCCATGGGAAAGCACGCAACCGTGTTCCAAGCATATATGTACGCAATCTTGATGTATGCAACAATGGACGAGGTCAGGTAAAGAAATGGAGAGGAAGTGACAATTTACTTTGATGATCAAGCTGCACTCAGAAATATTTCTAAATTAATCCGGGAGTGTAAGGATGCTTGGAACGGCTGGCATAGAGCAAGAGAGAGGGGCGGAGAACGAGGTGGTAAATTAACTTGCCAGGCTTGCCAAGTCCTTTCAGGCCTTTCTAGAACCCAAGTAAGATCAATAATCTGGTAGCGGACTAATCGGACCTTCTCAAGAGAGTATATAAACGTTTAAGAAGGCCAATAACTTCATTGCCGAACTCGATAAAATCAGGACGGAATGACTTCTGACGAGAGATAGACGGTTCCTGAGCAACCTGATAGAGATGCTTACAGGGCACTGCCGCCTAAGAAGACACATGAGCCGGATGGACTTTATTATCTGCCAAAGGCACAAGGAGGAGAATACTGTAATCCATCTCCTATTACCTCTGTAAAAGCGGAGTAAGTCGTCTTTGGGTCGGCAATAGTGCAGGACGAGGAGACTTCGTGCTTACCATAGAGAGAGATCATGACTTGCATCAGGAGGTCGGGAAGACTAGAGTGGACTGAAGGTTTAGTGGCTGATTGAGCGGAGAAATTGGGTATCCTGCAAGGGTCCCCAGGCCTATTAGTAAGGCCCTTTCGCCTCCCCTCAACTAGTACTACTACTACTACTAAATAATTTTCAAAATAATACTTATATATTTTCTGATTTTTTTTTGAATATTCTACTGTCATGTCTTATCTGCAAGACGAATTTGTTGATATTTGATTTCGATATTAGCAGGACTTAAATATCACGCGAATCAATCAACGGTAAAAGCTAACTCTGTCATGGGAAAAAAATAAGTTAAATTTCGCAATAAAGAATAAAATATAAATTCTGAATGAATAAATACAGAAATGTCGTTAAACGTTTCATTTCTCAGGAACACCAGAAATTATGTGACATTTCCTAATAAAATAAACTCTTTTGCATTTTAGTATTATTTGATTTTCCATTATGTTCATAGCAGTAATAGCACGCATCACGTATATATCCAAGATTTCGTATACATTTTGGTATTTCCGAAGAAGACAGAATTAGTATTTGAGTACGCTTTAAAAATACATTAAAAATTTCATTGCAAAGGGGATATACGTATGACGTATGTCTTTCAGGAACAATCCAAAGTGAAACTCGTTAAGGTTATGTTATATAACATTTAACAATATTTTGTTTGTTTTATTTTTTGGCCTCATCGGCTCTGCTAATTTTTTGTAAATTTTCAAATAACTTAGGATAATCACAATCAGAGCTACCTTCAACACCGCAGAAAAAGATATTTACTCGTCAGCAAACTACATTAAAAATATTTTAAGGTATTATACGTATTCGTATTTCAGACGCTATTGTGTCACCGTTTTTATTTATTCATTTGATGACTTTTCCATAATTTACCGAGATTTGGGATCTTGGGAAGCAGCAAAAACATCATAATCGTTTTCATTTTAAATTCGAATTAGCTAAAAGTAAAGGTATTAAAAACAATAGTTCTTTATTATGTCTAAAAGTAATAATTATAATTTAAAGTATCTTTGAATGATATGATTATTGGAATATTGTATTTATAATCTTAGATATTTCTTGCTATCAAAGTGGTGCTACACAACATATAAAAATATGCGTTTGATTGTTTACAAATATGTGCTATCATACCAATTAAGGGTCTAAATGTTATTTTACTGTAGAGCATCATCATCATCATCAACCAGCCTCCAGAGTCCACTGCTGGACATAGGCCTCCCTTGATTGTTTGCATAGCTTCCTGTCCTGAGCAACTTGCATCCAGTTGGTGTGGATACGTTTCAGATCATCATGTCATCTAGTCGGTGGACGACCTCTATTTCTAAATGCGTCCTGATCCATCGGTTATCATTGATCCAAGCAATGTGTCCCGCCCAGTTCCACTTAAGAGTTGTTATTCTTTCATCTGTTAGTTTTGTTCCTCTGCGTATTTCCACGTTTGGCACTTTGTCTGTCGATGATAACCCCAACATTGATCTTTCCATTGCACGTTGTGCAACTCGTATCTTATTTGCTGTTTTCTTAGTGAGTGTTAGGGTTTCAGCGCCATACGTCAGAACGGGCAGCACACACTGATTGAAAACCTTTCTTTGCAGACATATTGGAAGTGCCAATTTAAAAATATTGCTTAGCCGGCCAAAGGCTGCCCACGTCGACCCTATTCGTCTAGCGAGCTCACAGGTCTGATTATCGCGGCTAATTCGTATTTCGTGACCAAAGTACTTGTAAGAAGCTGTTTCTTCGATTTGGTTTTTGTTATGTTAATTTTCTGTCCCATCTTTTCAGATGCCGTGTTCAACCTCTGTACCATTTTTTGGGCTTTATTAGTGCAGTCGGATATTAGGACTATGTCATCCGTAAATCTTAAGTGGCACATATTTTCACCGTTTATGTTTAGGCCTAGCTCTTCCCAATCTATTTGTTTGCACATGTACTGGAGCAAGTTGTTGAATAATTTAGGAGAAATGGTGTCGCCTTGGCGAACACCTCTTTCTACTCGGAAGGTGTTCGTATCTTCGTGAAGCCTTACACAGGCCGTGGCGTTCTCATATATATGCTTAATTATTGTGGTGTGGCGATGATCTATTCGGCAGTCAGCTAACGAGCTAATATTCTCTGTTGGTTGATGGTATCGAAGGCTTTCTCATAGTGCATGAACACCAAAACCAACGCAACGCTTTGTTATATTCAACTGCCTTCTCTATTAGGCTTTTGAGAGTTTGAAGATGGTCATTCGTGCTATAACCTGATCGAAACCCAGCTTGCTCCCGTGGTTGGTATAGATCTAATTTGGAGGTCAGCCTGTTTGTAATAATCTTTGTGAATATGAGATATGAGATAATAAGCCAATCGGCCTGTAGTTTCCAGGGTCTGTAATATCGCCTTTCTTGTGCAAAAGAATTATGCTTGCGTTATTCCACTTTGCTGGTGTTATGCCTTCTGACAAACATTCGTTGAACAGGGGTTCCATTGCAGATAATAGCTTTTCTCCTCCCATCTTTATAGCATCAATCACTAGTTCTTCCTGCCCCGGAGTTTTGTTACGCTTCATTTCAGCGAGTGCTTTTCTTATTTCATATAGAGCGCTCTCCGGCACGTCTTCAGAGCCCTGATTTAGAACTTTGTGGAGTTGTTGTTCTTTATCGTTATTTTAGTTATGTTCTCTGTATGATTCCACATAGAAGTTTTTTACTATCTTGAGGATTTCTTCTTTGTTAGCTGTAACCTTCCTTGTTTGTCTCTTATACTTGATATGTTTGTTTTTCCTTGAGAAAGCTTTTGCCTTAGTACTTTTAAGTTCCCATTATTTTCTGTGACCTTTGTGACCATATCGGTATTGAACTTTCTTATGTCGGTTCTAATAGATTTGGAAATGTCTTTGTTTAATTGTCTAAAGACTGTTAGATTTTCTCCGTATTTGTTCTTTAGTTTTCTTCTTTCTCGCATGAGTCCTTTGGTGTTTTTGCTTAACTTTCCTTCTGTTTTTATGTCTTTGGGACAATGTTTTTTTCTCTGCCTGCTCTATTGCTTCTATTATTGATGTGTTCAGCTGTTCGATACCTACACTCCTCTCACCAGTGTGTAGTTTGGTGTCCAAATTTTTGATAATTTCGTTGTGGAATAGTTTTATTTTTTCGTTGTGAGGGGGGGGGGGGTGGAGGGGGCACGATCTTTTTTTTTGGGTTTAGTTATTAGTTTCCTTCTTTCTTTTTTAGTATTTACGACCACTTTTGTTCTTATCATTCGGTGATCACTACCGATTAAAAACTTGTTGAGAACTGACACATCGTGTACTATTTCCTTTTTATCTGCAAAAACAAAATCGATCGTGTTCTTTGTGTAGCCATTCGGATGTGGCCATGTCCATTTGCGTTGTGGTTTTTTATTAAAGAATGAACTCATTTCATAGAGGTTGTTTTGTTGTAAGTAATGTAGAAACGAGCGAGGAACAAGACTTCTACAAGACTTAAATTTCGAGTATTTCAATACATTTTTATTTATTATATAAGTAAATACAATTTGTTTTTTTTACAGGTTTAATAACGTAATGCAACAGTGATCGTATTGTTGAAATAAGGATCACTGTTGGAGCTTCCTATTTTAGGAATGACCACACGATGTAGGCGAGCACTAAGGGCGGATTTAAGCATAGGCTACAGACTGCAGCCTATGAGCCCACACCACAAAGGGTCCCGCATCACTGTCAGTTTGAATTTTAACCTCACGACAAACAGCAGAACAAGCATCATAGTCGCTATCAAGACCAAACTTCCTGAATTTATTATAAAGTTTGTTCTTCCGAGAAACGCATTTGCGAAGCCTTCCATCGCATCATTTAGGCTATTTTTGGGTCGCAACGCACTTCCTCGTCACTTGCGTAGAAGCGACAAATCATTGCGTCAATATCAATAATAGTTGATATGAAAGACCAGTCAATCTCCTCGTAAAATAAATTCAGTTTGGAGTAGCTGGCTTTAAGAAACTGATAGGACAGTGGAAGAGAGCTAGCGGAAACAGAAAACCATCTAGGCTCTCAGCGAAGATCAAATCAAGTGTTCTACCGAGGCAGTTTTGAACCGAATTCAGCTGCTGCAGCTTAACAAAATACATACTGTATCGATGAGAGGCTCGGCAGACTGTGTGTGAAATTCCGTTGAAACCAATGAGTCATCCTCAAGAGTCCATCTGATCAGAGAAAGGTTAAAGTACACGTATATTAAAAAATTCGTGATTTGTATACTTGTGCCGTGGATATTTGCAGGTGCTACAGAAGGGCTGATAGCACCCAGTGATCGAATTTGGAGATATATAGACACCACACACAACAAGACTGCACTTAGTAATGCTCACCTGAATCCAGGATACTCGTATGTGTTAAAAGTAGGGGTAGATAAAACGGAAGCATAAATCTTGATTGACGTGGCTATAAGAACACCGCCACCTCTCAGACAGTCAAGCTCGGAATACGTTCTGTCTCTTTGATAAACAGTATATTGCTCACTGAACAATTCAAAATTGAAGAATATATCGTTCAACCAGGTTTTGGAGAGAGTTATCAGGTCATAGCTGCAAGCGTGACTGTATCTCAAAACCGAACATTCTGATAATAAAACACTGTCTGCTATTTAAGGGGAGAGGTTCGACGATTGTACAAAATCCGTGCTCAAGCCCAATTCATTTTTAGCGTTGTCTTCAGTCGGAAGGGTGGATTCCTGTTGGGAAAGATCATGACCTGATATATTCTTCCTTATGTGTATTAAATACACTTCCAAATGAATATCCTTTTCAAGTTCTAAATTTTCTCGGAAATACTTAATATAATGTTTGACTGAGACAAATTATTGATCACTTTGTATAGTGTATAGTACATGATGGCCGAAGGTAGTGTAGGGTAGGCTTTGTTAATATCAATATCGGTGTATGACCGAGATTCATTTCATGATCTAACAATATTGGAGAACTATTAAAATGTTTGCTAGGTTCGCTAACTGAAACCATCCATCATTGATAATGGTATTGCATAAAATACAGGCTCATAAAAGATTCATGTCAAAACATCACAAATAGTAATAATACAAAATCAACTTTCGTATAAATTTTAGTAGTAAAGAACCATTCGATAAGGAACTAAAAATCTGAGTAGGCGTCACATTACGTCAAATCCACAATAATCATTAATCATAATTTAAAACAAAACTGTATTAAATACACTTCCAAATGAATATCCTTTTCAAGTTCTAAATTTTCTCGGAAATACTTAATATAATGTTTGTCATTGGCATCAGATTCTATAAATAATATCTATTACAGGTTGACTCCAAGCTCCTTATCAAAATTGACTTAGAATTGGCATTACAAGTTAATAAAGCCAAATCTGTTTCAACATAAAAACGACAGATCAATAACAACTTGGCCAGTAATAAAAATGGATAAGATATAAATAGATTTTCCCAATTATTACCGCTGTAAATAAAATTAAAAGCAGCATATATGCCGTTTTAGTTTGGATTAGTCAAGGAAATCATTGTAATGTGAAACACTTCTTAATGTTGATACTAAAATTAAAATTTACTTTCGATTTTTGTTAAATGACTTATCGTGAATTGGGTTGAAATTGACTGTGCAAGATCGCTATTTCCAAAATTTTACTAAAATATCATTGTTCAAAACTAAATTTTAATTTGTAGTCTGGAATATTATAACATATTATTACAATTTTATTATATAAATGATATCAAGGGGCAATTTTAATAAGGTTATGTTGAACATTGGCGTGAACTGTGAGTTCTACGTAGGTGTTAATACAGGTGTCCTTCTAAAAGGGATGTGGGCTAATAACCAACATTTTTTTAGAGGTTCAACTCCTTTTCATAGTAAAAGACGACAAGGATGATGTTAGCAAAAAAACAGTTGAAATTGCAATTATGCCGCCTACCAACTCCTGCGATATATTAAGTGATGAGGATAAATAAGGTTAACTTGGCAGCCTCTCAACTACGAGCACAAGCTGAACAGTTTAAATAAACTTCTGACGAAAAATGGGAAGATGAAGATAAAATTCCTCTGTCCGAGCTCCATAATCTAATGATATCCAAAAAAACCTTTTGATGATATAAAGAACCTATAATTAAGTGGGAGAAACACGATATACAAAATTCAAGTCCTGTTCTTGAGTGGCAGAGTTTCTTTTTACCTTCTAAGAACCTTTCGCCAATATAGCTGTGAAAAATGTGAAAATTATTCCAAAAAGGAAATAACAGATGGGTTTGTTATTTGCACTAATAAGAACGCAACTGATAAAAGTAGATGGTCAGGTATTACAGTAGAGGAAATCAAAGCTTTTTTTTACATGTTAGCTTCAAGACGATGAATGTTTTGAGAGAATTCTCCAGATTCTCACAACCCTATTGTATCCGATTTTATGTTCTCTCAAACATACATTGTTGTGATTTCAATAATTTAGGCAAAATATTCCTTGTGCGATTTTGACAAGATCGGTATCAATATATATGTTTTTGTTGCCGATTTTGACTAGATTTGCATGTTTTGGGTAAGTAAATCATCCATATGTACATTTAAACTTTAAATTCTTAATTCCTGTGTCCACATACAAAATGTCTTATGGATTTTTAGAAACAATGGAAATGTTTCATCTAGGCAGCCATACACAGTCAAACCATGAAGAAGCTAACATACGTTTAATCGTGCATGTAGCGTCCAGCGGCTACGAAAAAATAGTTGTATCAGCAAGAGATACTGATGTTTTTCTTTAACTGCTATACCACTACGAAAATTTAAACGTCTAGGTTTAATTGCGCACATCTTCCTATGACGTTAATTTAAGCCTGCAATATGTCCGGGTGTTTCCCATTACTTCGGAGAATTTGGTTCCTAGCCCAAATACTCCGCCTCCGCTCCCCTGTTCAGTTCTTGCCCCGTCTGAATACCATTTTATGGCACTTTGCTGCGATTTGAGACTGCAGGTGGTGTTCTTTTTCCATTCTTCTCTACTTCTTATCATGACAGTGAAGTATTTTTCAAAATTGTATCTTTTGACTATATCGCCCCTGGGGAGTCCAAGAAGTGGCATATGCTTTGTCAGGGATGTTAACTCACTCTTTCTAAGCCATCCTCCCTCGCCCGATCCCTCTCTTGTGATTCTAGCCATTGCTTGCCTAGTTGCTCCTTCTACATCAATGTGTAGAGGTGCGATGCCCACAATTGCCTCGATTGCTGCTGTTGAACAAGTTTTCATTGCGCCTGTTATGCTTATGCACGCCAGGCGTTGTACTGTGTTGAGAGCTGATTTTCGCTCTGCTTTTCCGCATTTCCGCTTCCTTGAACCAGACGATCGACCCGTAATGTAGGGTGGGTCTTACTATCATTGCGTACACCCATCGCAGGATTTCTGGTTTACATCCCCAGGTTTTTTCTGCAGAGCTTCGGCACACCATGAGGGCCCTCGTAGCCTTAGTTACAACTCATGTGTTTATTTCAACGCTGGATTGTAGCGTTATGCCTAGATATATCATTTCCGAAGCCGGTGTAATGTTGGTCCCGTGTATTCCAAAACTTTTATTATAGGGAGTTCTCTCTTCCTAGAGAAGGGTACTATGTTTATTTTCGATGGGTTTATTTCAAGTCCCACTCTTTGTCACCATTCTTCCGTTGCTTTGAGTCCAGCTTGAATAAGTTCACATAGTGTACCCTTAAATTTTCCTCCTGCTGTGATGACAATATCATCGGTATACCTAACACAATGTAGCCCGAGTCTGTCAGTATTTGCAGTAGTTCGTCCACCACCAGACTCCACATTAATGGTGAGCATACTTTGCCCTGTGGCGTACCTCGAGTGGTGCTCATTTCAATAGTCAGATTGCCTACTGAAGTTTCTGCTGTCCTCGTGGCAAACATCTCACACATCCATCGAGATATCGTGTCGTTCACTCCCCTTATCGTTAGTATCCTCTTTACAGCCACTTGGGATGTATTATCGAAGGCTCCCGTGATGCCTGAGAAAGCGAAGAGCGCGATTTCTGTCTCATTTAGAGTTTCTTGTATCATGCTGGTCAGTTGGAACACTGCTGTCTCTGTGGACCTGCCCGTTCTGTATGCATGCTGGCTTGCATTCAATGGCCGCGTTTCTAAGGTAGTGGATATGATGTAATTAGCTATTGGCTTCTCCATCGTCTTCAGTAAGAATGACCTGAGACTAATTATTGGTCTGAAGGATTTGGGGTCTGCCCCATCCTTATTTCCTATCTTCTGGATAAAAGTGACTTTCGCCCTTCTCCATGCTTTTGGTATGTTAGCCATGGCCATACTGCTTCTGGTGATATTTACAAGGTGTGGTTGGGAAGATTTCATCCACCTCTGGCGATTTGAGTGGGCCAAATCTATTCAATACCTATTTGAGTCGTCCGTTTTGGCATTACCCATCATCCCCAATGAGTCGCCTTGGGCTAGCTTCTTCATCACTTAGGTTTCTTGTTTGACTACCTGGAAAGTGTTGGCTCAGGAAGAGGAGCGCTCTCTCTTTCTCTCCTTCCATGTAGGTGCCATCCAGCTTTTTCAGGGTCATTGTCGAGCTTGTTCCCTCTTTTGCCATGGCCTTGTGTAATCTGGCCGCAACGGGAGTAAAGGCGATGTTTTCCCAGTAGGACCTAAAGTTCCTATTGGCCTTTCTCATTTCCTTGTTGTAACTTGTGAGAACCTCTGTGTAGCCCTGCCACTCTTCGAACCTTTTTGCTCTGTTGAATAGACAACGAGTCCGGGTTCGGCGGCGCGTCAGGTTTTCATTTCACCATAGGCCCCGTTTGAGCATCTTTTTGTGTCAGTTCGGCAGCTAGAGCCAAATGCCTCCATTACTGCCTTGTTGACGCTCTCTACATTCTTTTCAAGTTCTAGTTGATGCCCTATTCTGACCGGATTGATATCTTTGAGGTTTACATCCAGATTGGCTTTATATAGTTCCCAATCTGTTCTCCTTGGATTTCTCTTGCGTTGTTCATTAGTGGTGCTTGCTTCCAGGCTGAGCTCTATAATCCTGTGACCAGACAGTGCGGGTTCAGCGGAAATCCTCCATTTTTTCACGTGATTAACTTACCCAAACATTTTTTAAATTAGTCGGCCATCTTGAATTTAAAACTTAAAAACCAAAAATTTTTATTGTTAAAAACCACACACCTACTTAGCCTACTCTGAAGCATTAAAACGAACACCTTTGAAAGCATTTAACATAGGGTGCACTTGTATTTTGTTATGTTACAATAATTGTAACGAGCCGCCATCTTGAATGTAACATACAAGGATTAGGAATTTGAGGTTTTTACAGGCATAGGCGTGTTCCGCATACCGAAAAACATGTATATCGACACCGATCTTGTCAAAATCGCACAAGAAATATTTATTTTATAATTATTAAACAAACCAAAATTTTGCCGTCATCTTGAAACTGGGGCTTAAGCACTAAACATTTGGACTGTTAGCATCCCTAAGCATGTTCAGCGATCCCAAAAACCTATGGATTCACGTGCTAATCAATTGTTACACGATTTGCCGTTAGAACCTATTTTTTAGAATTCTTTGCCTAGATTCGGCATTTTTTAAATAAAAAATTACTGTCCATTTCTCGATTTCGTCCCCAATAATCTGTTTCACTGCATCGGCAAAGCTATGATGCCTTATTTCAGCCATTAGAGATGTAAATAGATTTTCAGAGGCAAGTTGTTGAAATATATAAACTATGGGTCAGAGCTTCAGCTAGTGGGTATGTGCGTATGTAGTATGGTATGAACCGTATCAAGGTGCTAAATCTCAAATCAAAGATTACTACAAAAACTTCAGCTGAGAGCCTTCTGTTGTCTGTATAGTATTTATTTCCACAATCTTTTGCAACTTTACCTCTAATCGAAGTACCAACAGAGAAGAGAGTCAAGGGTAGGGGTACAATAGTGAAAAATCGACTTACGAATTGTGCGTTGGGTTTTGATAAGGATCTAAAGAAAAATAACCGATACTTCCATTTCAGAGTATCCATATGGTCTGCATGCTTACAAATGTTTATGGTGTGTTCTCATTGCACTAGGCTACCCCCTAATCCCAGAAAGGAAAAAGAGAATTTGTGAATATGTGAATCAGCCACAAAATATAAAAGCATATAACACCAATATGGGTGTATCGACAGAAGCGACCAAAATATTAGCTAATATCTTATAGTTATCAGAGGTAAAAAATGGGATTTTCCTCTTATAACTCGCCCATCAAACAGCATGACAATTACATCGCAAACACAAACTGGGCCACTTGTTCATTCGAAGCAATGTTGCCATGTCTCTGATTCATATCAATAATGAAGATAGGGGTTCAATTTACATAAAAGGCTTAATAGACCTTCGCCCTTGAAGATTGTGGATTCGAGGTATGATAAGATTAGATCACCAAATTGAAGAGCAGGATAGACAGACAAGATGTAGATTGTGTCATAAGAAAATAACAACAGAATGTCGGAAATGTAACGTAACCTTTAGTTTAGGTTATTGTGTATTATTAGGAATCAAAACAGGTATACAAGGTTATTTTCCCGGTATAGTGCACCTAAAGAAGTTCGAATTTAAAAGGATCTTAGTATGCAATAAAATAAAAACAAAATCAATATGCATCCTATCAACAACCATTGGTTTTGGCGTATAGGTTTTCGACTTACGGTTTAAATGTGGAAAGCTATCCATATTTTTGCATATATCTGTCTTTTTATACACCTTTTAAGTTATTTTAATCAATGAATATTTGATAAGCAAGCCCAAGCAACACAAAATAGACGAATAAACGTATAATTTTGGAATATACCACAAGTATATGGATGATTTATTGTCGACCAAACAAATAAGTTAAAATGCCCGCCTGATATAAGTTCACGTGGAAATGTTTATTATAATATGCTAATAACTACAACTTATGAAAAACGATTAAATATCATAAATATAATACGTGTATCTTATGTTATTTAAAAACTGATATATTCTATTTATACACATATACGTTACAAATTAGGATATAATTATATGGCCACTTATGGCGACTATATAGTTTTAGAGGATTAGATTACTAGCTTTGCAATGCTCAGCATTTATTATATTATAAATAGGCAGAGATAAGAGTGTGCATTTTAGTCATAAGCAAGCTTTCAGTGTAGCAGGTTAATACATTACTACTTGTATTTCTCTTCGTGTAACTAAAATAAAGTTTTTAAAAACGAAGTAAACAAGAAAGTAAATATATTTGGCGCAGTCGGTAGGATCCTTTCCGGTGTGCGTACTAAGGATTCTTTTCGGATACGAAATTCGGGAAAAGTTACGATTCACGTTACGACGTTTGCGTGTACACTCCTGGATTATCAGTGCCCTTTGGATTATTGGTGCCACTCCGTCTGTCTCAACAGTTAAGGAAGGATCGAAACATCAACCCCTACGGAGAGCTACTTGTGACTCCTGGCAGACATCGTTCATCGGTACGCCGTTACGACAGCCAGTACAGGACTTATTGGCGTAGGCTAGAGTCCACGACAGGAGGCAACCACCCTGGATAGTATACCTCTTCAGCGAAGTACCACCTGATACAGGACAGAGATTGAGAACTTTATTGTAAGTCGTAATTGTTCTTTATAATCGGACATCCTGTTAGTTAAGACATTTCAATTTTATTTCAAAAAAGTGAAAAGTAATACAATTTTTAGAATATGTTAGTTTCTCATGAAGAAATTTAAAGGTAGATTTAGTGATATAACGTATCCTAGAATAAGACGTAATAACGTAGAAAAGATTAATTCATCAGAAAGTGAATTAACTGAATTATATTCTAATATTTCAAATATATTCGAAGTTCAAGAAACGCAAGTTGAAAATACAAACATTATGGCAAATGCTTTAAAATCAGTAGTAGCATTATTAAAAACTTTTGATGGCACGCCCACTCGTTTAGAAACATTTTTAACACAAATAGATACTTTTTATGCTAGATATTTTAACGGAGATGAATCTCAACAAGAATATGTAATCTTAGCAATAAAATCAAAAATAATCGGTGCAGCCGAAGATTTTTTGTTAACGAGATCTGATCTTAATACATGGGCAGAAATTAGGTTAGCTTTACAACAAAAGTTTGCTGACCCAGTAAATAGAGCTAGTTTACAACAACAACTTATATTTTTAACAAGAAAGAATGAATCCACACAGGATTATATTCAAAAGTTGAAAGCGTTAGTAACTAAGATTAATAGTAAGATTTGTTCAGAAATTGCCAATATTGAAGCACGCGCAGTTTTAATTTCACAAAATGAGCTTACAGCTACACAAAACCTTCTATCCAATATTTCTAGTGAATTAAGAACTTTATTAATTGTACAAAATCCACAAAATTTGGATCATGCAATTGAAATAATTACAAATTATGAAATATTAACTTCACAAAATAATTTCAAAAATAATTATCTACAAAATCAGAATTCAAACAAAAATGTTCAAAAACCACAATCTAGTGATTTCCAGAAGAATCAATATAAGTTTCAAGTTAATCCTCAGAATAATTTTCCAAGACCAAATAATTTCAACCCTAAACCATATAATCAACCTTTTAATCCGAAACCTCAAGGACAATTTCAAAGATACCCTAATCAAACATTTTTCAGAACCCCAAATCAAAATTTCACACCAAATTTAGCACAAAGAAATGCACAATTTTCAAAACCCCAACAATATCCACAACCCATGTCTGGCGTTAGTGTCCAGCCCCGAAAACCTGTGAGTCAAGTACAAAGACCACAACAATCTCATTTTCGACCACAAGGTAAACCCAATTTCACTTGGCAAGAATTAACCCACCTTGAAAATGAAGAACCAAATTATTATTCTGATACCGATATTGTCGAGTATCCAATAAATAATTCGGACTTTGATGAATATGACTATTACCAAAATGTGGAAGAGTTAGACAATCAAGATGAAGAGAACATAAGTGAACAATTAGAAAATTTTCATTTACCAGCCTCGGAATAAAACCATGTTTAAATTTGAATAGTTTTCAAATTAATCAATTACCATACATTGAAATTTCCAATTATAATATCAAATTACTAATAGACACTGGTTCTCATGCTTCATTATTAAGACCATCTTTAGCAGAGACTTATTTTCCTGAGTTAATACAACCTTATACGAGCACTTTACAAACTTGTGCAGGTTCTAAAAAAGCTGAGGGTAAAGCAAGCATTCCCTTATTCTTATGCTTTGGTATAACAGACTCAGTTGATTTCATATTGTACCCATTTCATGAATTCTTTGTAAATTAAACTTGAATATCGATTTGAAAAATCAATTACTAAGAAATCAATACTTAGAAATTCCTTTTTATTATCGAGAAAACTTTGATCAATACTTAATTGAAATTCCGCCAAAAACAATTCAAAAGTCTACATTTAAGACTAACCTACCCAACAATACGACATGGATAATGCCTTATTTTTGTGACCATGATATCGAAATACAACCAACTATTGTGACAATTCATAATAACACTTACACACTCGATATCTATAATCATACGGATATGTCAATAGTATTAGAAGGTAGTACGAATGACAATATGCCCTTAGAACCAATTGAACTTAACAATTTTGAAATATTTAATTTCAAAAATATTGAAACATCCATCCATACCAATTTCGTGAATGAAAATGTAGATTTAAAATCCCTAATTAGACATGAACACTTAAACCAAGAAGAGAGAGAACAACTTTTCAAGCTTCTTAAAAAATTTAATAATATTTTACATAAACCTGGAGACCCCTTGACATTTACCAATCAAGTCAAGCATGTAATCAACACTGCTGACGAAATACCCACTCATACGAAAAATTATAGGTATCCATATATACATAAAGATGAAGTAAATAGACAAATAAATGAAATGTTAGACAATGGAATCATTCAACCTTCATCATCCCCTTGGAGTTCACCAATTTGGATAGTTCCTAAAAAACCGGACGCTTCTGGACAAAAGAAGTGGAGATTGGTGATTGATTATTCCAAACTCAATGAAAAAACTATCAGTGATAGATACCCAATTCCAAATATCTCTGACATTTTGGATAAGCTAGGACGTTGTCAATACTTTACAACGCTAGATTTAGGAAGCGGATATCATCAGATAGAAATGGATCCAAAAAGCATACCAAAAACAGCTTTTAATGTTGACCATGGACATTATGAATATACACGGATGCCATTTGGTTTGAAAAACGCACCCGCTACGTTTCAAAGAACTATGGATAACGTTTTGCGCGGACTTTTAGGTAAAGTTTGTCTTGTATACATGGATGACATAATTATTTACTCCACAAGTCTTCAAGAACATATAAATTCGTTAAAATTAGTTTTTGAAAGGTTAATGTCATTTAACATGAAAATTCAGTTAGACAAATCAGAATTTTTACATAGGTCAGTTGAATTTTTAGGACATGTCATTACCCCTGACGGTGATAAACCTAACCCACGAAAAATCGAAGCAGTTAAAAATTTTAAAATGCCAAAAACACCCAAAGAAATTAAATCATTCTTAGGTCTTGTTGGTTATTATTGAAAATTCATTAAGAATTTCGCCAAGATAACAAAACCATTAACAAGTTGTCTTAAGAAAAATGTGAAAATAGTTCATGATAAAGCTTTTGTTTCAGCTTTTAATCTTTGTAAAAATATTCTAACAAACGATCCAATACTCCAGTACCCGAACTTTGAGAAACCCTTCATTTTGACAACTGACGCATCAGAATATGCAATCGGTGCAATTCTATCGCAAGGAACTATTGGTTCAGATTTACCTATTGCCTATGCAAGTAGAACACTGAATTCAAGTGAATGTAATTACTCAACAATTGAGAAGGAGCTATTAGCAATAGTATGGGCAACAAAATACTTTCGTCCATATTTATTTGGCCGAAAATTTACCATTGTAACTGATCACAAGCCACTGCAATGGCTTTTCTCCATTAAAGAGCCAAATTCAAAATTAGTGCGATGGCGATTAAAACTTCAAGAATTCGAATATACAATTCAGTATAAAAAAGGTACTCAGAATTCTAATGCAGACTCACTTTCACGTCCACCTCGAGAAGTACACCCAGTGGAAATAACAAAATCACCACCCACACACATGTCTGCTATGTGTGAAAAAGAAGAAGAAGAAGATGATCAACAACTGTGGCACGAAAAAATTAAGCACTTTTTCGATATACAGGAAAACCTTTTCGAAAAACCAAGGAAAGTATATTCAGAAAAAGTAGTAGAAGTTAAGAAAAAGACTCCAAAAATAAACATTATATCGGACATTCAGATTAAAGCTCCGAATAAAACAAATCTACCCAAACCAATTGTAGATAGAGACAAACCAATTGTAGATAAACCAATTGTAGATAAACCATTCGTAGATAGAGACAAACCACTCGTAGATAAACCATTAGTGGATAAACCATTGACAAGTAATCAAAAACCATTACCAGTCAAAAATACACCTCAACCATCAACTAGCAAACAGAGAGCGAAATCAGAAACTGATACTGCTAGCTCAATAGAAGGAAACAACGATCTTGACATCCCTAAGGTAGAGGATAACATGAAAGAAAACAACTCAGATACGGACACAATACATACATCAATGGAAGACCCAATTCTTGGTGCCCCATATGTAAATAAACCGGTAAATACATTTAAGAACCAGGCAATATTCAAATGGACCACAAAAGATACATCTTATGTGACAACGATGAAATTATTTGACACCAAAAAGAGATTTTTGATTTTCATTAATCAGAATCCTTCAACAGAAGAAGTACAACGACTTCTTAGAGATCATTTACCTCCCGATATGTACTGTTTACATTTCCCAAATAAAGAGTTGGAGCCGATAATAATAAGAATATTCCAAGAAACATTTAAGCATAATGCTTATAAACTTGTCATTTCAAATTTACTACTTGATGACGTCATAAGTGAAAATGAACAAAAAGAAATTATTGAAAGATATCACCAGACGAAAACATCGCATAGAGGAATGACTGAGAATATCAAGAATATTAAACAACGGTATTATTGGCCTAGTTTGGAAAGAGATGTAATTAATTTTGTAAATATCTGTGAAACTTGTCAAAAAACAAAATATGACAGGCATCCTTTTAAGGTAATTTATAAACCAACGCCCACAGGTTCAAAACCATTAGAACATATTTACATGGATATATATTCCTTATCAGGACAAAAATATCTAACATTAATAGACAACTTTTCTAAGTTTGCAGCTGCCTACCCAATTAATGAAACTTCAATAGAAATTTGTCAAAGCTTAATTAAGTACTTTTCACACCACGGTACACCTTGTAAGATAACAACTGATAATGCTCAAACATTTAAAAGCAATTTAATTCAAGATCTTTGCAAAACCTATCAGATCGAATTACATTTTGTTACACCTTACAACCCAAATTCTAACTCACCTATTGAACGATTTCATTCGACATTAAAAGAAAGCATCATTGCAATTAGAAATGATCACCGAACAAAAACAGTTCAAGAATTAGTAGATATAGCTATTTTGAATTATAATAATAGCATTCATTCTTCACATGAGTATACCCCTTTTCAAGTATTAAAAGGTAATATCAATTATCAACTCAACTTTGAGAAAAATCTAAATCAATTACAAACGGATTACGTTTATGAACTTGGTCAAACATTCCAAGAATTAAATGAAAAGATCAATTCAAAATTAAATGCCAAAAAGGCTAATGTTTTAGCAAAACTCAATAAAAATCGTGAAGATGACCCTGAAATACCAGAAATGACAAAACAACTTGTAAATACTCCACGCAAGTTAGGACTAAAAATAAAACAAAAATATAAATTGACTGAATTTAAAAATCAAAGACATCCAAAGGATATTAAACGACATTCCTTATTTTCAGGAAAACAAAAATGAGGACTATCTTCGTTTTACTTCCTTTACTAGTCAACGCTCAGTATAAGATTGAGAAGATAACGAATCCATTACTTCCAGTTTACCAAGGAAAAAGTTATGTAATAACGAATTATCATCATGTTTATTATCATGTCAATTTAACTAACATCAGAAATTGTTTATATTTAACTAAGTCAACACTTTTACAAATCAATAAGACATTGATTAATACAAGAGACATTATTATCTCGCCTTATTCACCTTTACACCAACTTTTAATGACAAGAACTGACAATTTAATAGATATGGCCGAATCAATCGAATTATTTGTCAAACATTATAGCAATCCCCAAAAGAGGATTAAAAGAGGTCTTTTTAACTTTCTCGGAACAGTTCAAAAATATTTGTATGGTACGTTAGACGCAGATGATGGCGAACGCTATGACAATTATATTAAAACTCTTCGAGACAATCAAAAGACAATACATGACGATTTACTTTCAACACAAACAGTCGTCAAGAAATTAGCAAAAGATCTAGATTCTCAGTTAAATTCAATTACTGAAAATCAGCAACTTTTAGCAGCGCGTATCAACAATTTAACGCAAATAACACAATCAGCAACAAAAGCCACATATCTTATTTTGTTACTAGATAACCTAGAGAATAACCTTCGTGTGTTGCAGGAAATAAAGAACAATGTGCAAACTGCAATTAACTTCGCAGAAATAAATATTATGCATCACAGCATATTTAAGTATCAAGAACTTAGTAAGATAATTTCTAAACTTGACCCGAACACGCGAATTCCCTTTGATAATATTATCAGGTATTATGAGATTGCTCATGCAGACGTGACAATTAAAAATGACCTAATAATATTTTATATCGCTATTCCTTTAATATCGAATAAGCCATATATCTTTTACAGAGTGTATCCAATTCCTGTAAATGATCAAATAACGACAATAAATAACCCTTATCTCATGAGATCAAGTGACGATTATTTCATCGTTAAAGAAAAATGTGTTGAAATAGAAGATATGTTCCTATGTCCTTTAACTTTACTCAATAAAAATGAGCCCTGTGTCCCTCAAATGATTAACCTAACTAATCATTGTTCTATGGTACCTATAAAGTACAAGGAGACATCAATTACTCTATTGGACGATAATTCCATTATAATAATCCCAACTTCCGAAGAAAATATTTATTTTCAATGCCCCAATCAACATAGTCTTGAAACAATAAGTACAGTATCGCTTATTATACCAGCAGAATGTAAAGTTAAAATTCGAAATGAAAACTATGATTCCCAAAAACCAGAAACTGTTAATTTAAGATTAAAACTCCCATCAATAAACATTGACGAAAAATTAGTTCAGAATATCGAACCCTTAGAATTAAAAGAGGTGAACTTAGAAAATATAAAAGAAGATTTAGAAGATGCTAAAAGATTAACCGTTAGCACTTTAAAAGACTTCGATATTGACAATAATAGTTTATCAATAGCTTTAGTAACCATTGTAATCATTATAATAATAATTGTAGTAATTTTGGTTGGTCGCAAATATTATTGTAAAAAACGAAAAGATGTAAAAGTGGACATACAATTAAAGACTCTCGAAAATCCCCCATTTTCTCAAACTTAAAGAAGGGAGGAATTATATGGCCACTTATGGCGACTATGTAGTTTTAGAGGATTAGATTACTAGCTTTGCAATGCTCAGCATTTATTATATTATAAATAGGCAGAGATAAGAGTGTGCATTTTAGTCATAAGCAAGCTTTCAGTGTAGCAGGTTAATACATTACTACTTGTATTTCTCTTCGTGTAACTAAAATAAAGTTTTTAAAAATGAAGTAAACAAGAAAGTAAATATATTTATATGATGCATTTTAGGTTGATCAAATAAGTTTAATAGATATAAATATAATTCGTTTTTTTTTTTTAATATTATGTAAGCATTAATATGTATATATACTTTAAAAAATATGATATGAAAACATTTTAGCTACTTATTAATTTAGTTGTTTTGTTCATATATAATGTGTTTAAATCTATAATGTTGGTTTCATTGGTAGGTTTTAACAGCGCTCTCGGGGGCATTAATTCTAAAATAAACAATGATATTTCGTCTGGAACACAAACAAACAATTATTTATTGATCCCTATACTATACTTGAATATAGTTATATAAAACTAAACATGGTTTTGAATTTTATCTATAGATAGTAACTTGCACATCTCACATCATCATCATAGTCACAATATCTTGCCAGACATGTCGTGAACTCATAAAATGTACTAGGTCAGAACTGGAGGATTGCGGACACGAAGATTGTCAATTGCTTTGAAAATTGTCTTTCGCGATTATTTGTCAGTTCGGTTGCTCTTGTGACACTAATATCTAGCAATTGTTTTGTCGCATCCACCCAACATGTAGGAGAACAGCCATGACGCCTTCCGTTCGGAGCATGGTCCTGGACAACAAGTTTTTCCATATTATCATTTCTATGAATATGGCCGAAAAACGTCAGGATGCGCGTCGAAGCAATGGAGGATAGTCGCTTTGGATTTCCAAGGTTCGCTTAATATAGAAACGTTAGTTCGGTATGCTGTATAAGGGACTCTTAGCATTCTTTTCCAGGTCCACATTTCAAATGCGTCTATGCGGTGGCGATCTGCCTTTCTAACGGTCCAAACTTCAGAGCCATACAAAAATATTGAAAAGACAAGAGACCGGACCAGCGACATTTTGGTGGTTTTGATGATATTATTGCCACGCCATATTTTAGTCAGTTTGGTCGTGGCTGACCGTGCTTGTTGAATGCGCCGACGAATTTCAACCTCACAACCACCTAAATTGTCGATCAAGGACCAGAGGTATACAAAACTTTGGACTACCTGCCAACGATTTACTGATGTGATTTCTGGATGATTGTTATGTTCCCTATCTACGATCATAACTTTGGTCTTGTTGTAGTTGATACTGAGACCACACGCTGCACTATATTGTTCTAAGATATTAAGTAAATTTAATAATTTATCCTGAGAAGCAGCAATAAGAGTAGTATCGTCGGCAAACCTTAAATTAGATATATTGACTCCACCAATAGTTACACCACCATCCCAACCGTCCAGTATCTGTCTCATCACAATCTCGGAATAGATGTTAAACAGCATCGGCGATAAAACACAACCTTGACGAACTCCTTTCTTTGTTGTAGTTTGACCAGACTTGTTACCGTCAATTCTTACTCGAGCTGTGTTGGACTCATAGAGCTGTTGTATAAGAAATATCAGGTGGTCAGGAACAGGAGAGAAGAATTTTCCATAGTTTAGGCCACTTTACATTGTCATAGGCCTCCACAAAGCAGATATATCTGAACAACTTGCTTCAAGTTCAAGATCTGTTCTCGTGTACCACGTCCCTTTACGAGACCTGCCTGTTCTGAAGATATAAAACCCTCTAAACGAGATTGCAGAATATATAACATAGCCTTGCTTGAATGGGAGATCAATGAGAGTAGACGATATTTGTCTGGGTTTTTCCGAGATCCCTTTTTATGTAGCGGAACAAAGATTGAAGTGCTCCATTCGCCTGGCCAGACACCGGAGGACCAAATTTTCTGACAAATACGATGTAAAAAACGTATACCGTCATCATCAAAGCACTTCAAAGTTTCGGCTAAAAGCGCATCAATGACTGTAGCGTTACCGGTTTTTAATTTCCTAACGACCTGTTCAACTTCCGAAAAAAGAATATCCGGCTCACGCTCGTAATTCAAAAAGGAGCTTGAATGTGAACATCGAAATAGAGGTTTTCACAATATGTGCGCCACACCTCAATAATCTCGTCCAAGCTAGTGAAGCAATTGACCAAGTTTTGGGTTTAAAGTCCCGATTGAAACATTTTATCTTTAGGAACATCTCTCTTGGATGGCATGTGTTGGCATGGGCTTGTATTTCCCTGCAGAGTTCTTGAAGAGAGGAGAACTTATCTTGGAGGCAGAGTCTTTGGATTTCACGTGTTAATTGTCTATATCAGTCTTGCTTTGCGTCAGAATCCAAACCTGAGATCTTAAGCTCTCTACGTTCTTCAATGACGGTGGTAATCCATGGCGCAGGCGAAAATGTTTTGGGGCCACGCCCAAAAGTCCTGCGGTGACGATACCTGCGAGAAATAATATACCATGAGCGCCGCGGCTGCCACTAATTTATAATAATATCAAAAAGATAATAGAATTACTAACTTGCCCACACTCGCGCGTACAGTTATTTTGACTGCTCCCATATACTTTTTAAATATAAGGTCTATTCTTCGATTTTGTAGTGAGGCTTTTCTTTAACTTCGCAAATGATAATGCACAGTGAATATGGTTCGAAGAAGCTTCATGCCTACTACAACCTCTTGTCACATTCCCAAAAATGTTAAATCCGTAATCCATCTTTATTCCAAACGCTCGATTTTCCACCTACATTTAAACAGGGCATAGTGGCATACGAAATAGTTTCTTTAAATAAACACTTCCATACAACCCATTATAATCAGAATACTCAGATCAGTTTTCGAAACCTACGAACGAAAATTCTCTCTCTTGATTTTACTAAGTACTTGCTTTTCTATTTGAAGGAAAGGCTTAGGTCCCTCCATATTTAAAAAGTCTCTTTTATCATCGTTTTCAACCTGGAAAATAGTGTTTCTAACAAGATGCAGATCGGATCATACAATGGAAACATTTCGTAAAACAATGCGCGACAACGACGTGATGCAAATTTGCTTCCGAACGACTGTGAACTGAATTTAATATTAACATAAGAACCTGTCAAAGTCGCATTGTCGGGCTGCTTCCGTTCTATAAATAGCTCACGTATCTAGCATGTGTGCTTCGCCCGTTGCCATAGCAACCATCGTAAATAAATCTGTATATTGCACTGCGATTATTGATCTTGCTGTTTGCGATTCCCACGTGTTTCGAGTGTCGAAAACCGCCGGCACTGGCCGATCTTATGACAAGTTATTCTGCGCGATACGTTTTATAGTTAATTATCTTTTATGAGTATTATCGCACTAATTTTGATTAGAAATTTATATTATGAAAATTTGTATTTTTAAGAAATGTAACTTGAGAAATTGCACTAATTTTGATTAGAAATTTAGATTATAAAAATTTTATTTAATTAAAAATATTTTTACTTTAAAGTAATGGAATTTTTAGAAATTGTAGGTGAAGCGGCGCTTCACCTGCGTCCAATGACGAGCCGCCACTGCTTTCATTACCAAAATATAGCATATATTAAGATTAAAGCAGATAAAACTTTTTATCGTAAAAGTTTTGCTAAAAAATCAAAAACTAATAAAAGACAATCTTTTCAGAACTCCAGTAATATCTCCAATATTGCTGATATCACTATTCCTGGACTTCAAAGTGAAGCGCCTATATAAGCCGACGCGACGTACAGATAACTAATTTGGACAATCCAGTTCTTCCTATCCAATTAGGTACCGCCAAATTAGTTTATAATAGACATACGTTCTTACATTATGTAGAATTAGGTTACCTAAATAAGCATTTAGAGAATATAGAAAAATAGTATCATATAATTAAAAATCATTTAAACGCTTTAAACCCTTCAAGTCACGCTTCACATCAAGCGTTATGGGAAAACTTATTTTTAAGACACGAATATTTAATACAAATATCTTCCGATAAACTCGATAATTTACACCCACATATTCGTAACAAAAGAGGGTTTATAAATGCGGTGGGTAAAATAAATAAATGGTTATTTGGTAAATTGGATGCTAACGACGGCAAAATATATAATTAAGCAATCAATATCCTACAAGATAATCAAAGCAACATTGCCAAAGAACTTAATTTGCAGATTTCACTTTCACAATAGTTATAATAAAACAATAGCTACACTTAACACAAGTCAGGAAAAACCTGAATTTGGCTTTAAACCGTTCCAAATGTCACGTACAATAATTAGCTTACAAGACTACCTTAGCTTTCAAGGCATTGTATTGCAAGTTAATGTAGATTGCCAAAATCTAATAATGTTTTTATATAACTTAGAAGATGCAATTATGTTCGCTAAAGTAAATACGTTACACAATAGCATATTTTCGTTAAATTATTTAACTGAAATTTATAAGCAAAATGAAATCCCAAAATTTAAATACATATTATCTCATTATCAATTTTTGAGAACTCACGTTATTTTTTCAGACACAAAAGTAATTTTTGCTATTCAAGTACCTAAACTAAGACCTGAAATCTTAACCTTCTATCATATATATCCAACAATCCGAAACCAAACCATATTCATTCCAAGATACCCTTATCTGGCGCAAGAAGAATCAAGAAGAAGAAGACAATTTGCCACTGGTACTTGTCCAATAATAATCGAAGAAATGTACTTCTGCATATAAGAAATCCACCCTCAAGATAAATGCGTCGAAAATTTGTTGGGTGGTTCAGAAGTGCAGTATTGCCAAATTTCAAATGTCTAGTTCGAGGAACCAGTTGTTGAACAAATTTCCAGAGAATTGAGCCTTTTATTGCCAGCAAAACCAGAAAAACTGTTGGCAAAATATAACAGAGATGAATATTTCCAAATTAAGCAATCGACATTTATCACGATTCCAGCAACATGTGAGGTCCAAATCATTGAAAAAAAATTCTTGCATGACGTTAGGATCCAAAAAGGCCAACCGTTGATTCTACCCGAAATCCGGCTGTCCACATTGAACGCCACACATATTTTGGTAACACCAAATATTTCCAACATCAATTTCGACGAAATTTACCGCCTGAATGGCATGTCAAGTCATTTATCGCCAATCAAGCAAATCAATCAAAAACCACAAGAATCTCTATTCTTCGCCATCCTAGGATTCTGCCTTGTTATTATAATGGTAATATTAGCAACTCAATGGAGAATAATTCAATTCATTTGGAAATTGACCCGCCGAAAGAAAATTTAAAATCCGGAACAAATCGATATGAAACTAATTCCAAATCCCTGAAAATCATGATCCGTTATTTTCGAGTCTTAAGGGGAGCGAGAGGAGTTAAGTAGCCACGATCCCATGAGAACCGCAAACTAAACACGAGTCAGCAGAAGATTAGGAAGAACCGATAAACTTCGTCAGCAAGCCGTAGTTTATATTTTGATGTTCTAAAATGTGAATATTCATTCTTTGCTTTAAAGGCCTTTTACACGGTCATATCAGTTCTCAGTTCAGTTTCAGTCTCAGTCGAACTGTCCGTTTTTTCTACGTGTAAAAAGATAAAAACTGAAAGGAAACACAAGCGGAGATGGAGAACTGACGGGATGGACAGACTTATTTTTGACTTAGACTGAAACTGAACTGAGACCTGATATGATCATGTAAAAGGTCTTTTAACCATTGTAGTTGTTAGTAGTAAAATAGATATTTTTAAAAATAACTTTCGTCGTAAGAATTAAGTTGAACGAACTTTTGCCTATGAAAAAAGGCACAAACTGAGCCAACCTAAACGACAAACGAAATAAGCGGAGAGCTATCCATATTTGCGTATATCCGTCTTTTTATAGATCTTTAAAGATATTTTAATCAATGAATATTTGATAAGCAATCCCAAGCAACAGAAAATGGACAAATAGACGTTTAATTTTGGAATATACCACAAGTATATGGATGATTTATTGTCGACCAAACAAATAGGTTATAAAACACATTTAATACACTTAATTAGAATACATTTATAAATTAATAAGGGATTAACGTTTAAATATTTATTATAATATACTAATAACTACAGTTTATAAAATACGATTAAATATCATAAATATAATATGTGCATCTTATATTATTTAAAAATTGATATACATATTCTACTTATTCCTATATGTTAAAAATTAGGATATGATACACTATTTATTTAGGTTGATGATATAAAAATAATGCGTTTCTATCTAATATCATTTAAATATTAATACTGAGAAAACTTTAGGTATTTATTAGTTCAGTAATTTTTATGCCCAACATTTTCGGAAATCTATGGTGCACCCTCGAGAGATATTATTACTTCTCCGTTGGTGTCATTTATGGGTTTTAACAGCGCTATCGGGGGCAATACTTCGAAATATTCAATGATATTTCACCTGGAACAGAAACGAAAAAGGACGTCTGGCGGCTGTGAAACTCCAACTGCTCTGATTGACATTTGAGAAAGGAACAGAATTGTTTTAATAAAAGGCCTCAATAAATCATTAGCCGTTATAACTCTCTTAACAGCTGATACTTGCGATTCTAATGACACTTCACACCAACCACTGCATTGTCGGGCTGCGCATGCAATAGTAGTAAAGTGCTTTATTGTCCAAAAAATATTACACCTAACATTTCTTATTGACAAAGCTTTATAAAATGTATACAAAATATAGAACAAAACGAAATAAAATCAAAAAAGGGAAAAAACATACCCGAAAAACATAAAGGTGGGGGAGTTAAAACGTATTAAGTGGCAAATATTACCTCTGTAATATACAGGGTGATTCAGTGAAATGGCACGATTTGGCAACGCTTCTGGCGGAACGATAGAGGAGCCGCGGGCTTGCGACGTAAACGTTGTGAATCTAGAGAGTGGGAAGTTTAGTTATCATGGAGAAGTGGTCGGGCGAACAACGCGCATTTGCTGTGAAAGCACATTATCACAGTACCCACAGTCAAAATTCTAATGGCATATTGCGGCCCTTTATCACAATAAAATTTTATTAACTCATTAATTGAGACACACACATCGTAATGTAATGAACCTTTTAGTTTTGCTCGAAAAACTCGTCAATAGAATAGAAGGCTCTCTTCAATAAAGAGCACTTCAAAGTTTTGAATATTTCTAATCAGCAGATCAACGTGATTGTATATCTTGATGCCACTGTAAATCCCGGAATTCCTCACCAGGCTGGAATGTGGAATAGGCAAGGGAACATTGTTAATTTGACATGTACAATATATCGGCTGAGGATTGGGAAATTGATACTTAATCTTATGAATTAGGCAAGCCATTTCCAGAATAAATTAATAAAGACGGAAGTGTCAGAATAGAGTGCTTGATAAAAAGGGGTTTACAGGGGGCTTATGGATGCGCATTACATAGATTTCGAACCTCTTTTCTGCAGAATGAAGACAGATTGAATCAGATATCGGGAGCAAGCTCCCTAATGGCAAGGCATATCTGAGATGTGACTCAACAAGGGCGTAATACACTTTACGCGTAACTTCTCCAAGCTCCCGAACGGCCATTAGCAGGAGAGTTGAAGCCGATGAGGTTAGTTTTAGACATGTTCAAGCAGAGGGTGTAGGGTGGTGGAACCTGCAAACAGCGTAAAGCGCCCTGCAATTTCTAGCACAGTCAAATCATTCACATAAAAAAAAGGATTGGCCCCAATACGGGGCATGAAGTGCACTGCCTGCCAGACGACACACCATATACGTGGACAGACTGCTCTTGGCCACACAGATAGCTCTCGAACCACAGAAGTGCCCCGCTTCGAATCTCGTGGGTTGTTTTATGTTGGAATGTAATGACTTGTCATTATTGTACCTCATATCTAAACGATTTTTTTCCAATCGGGATTTTTTTAACATCCAAAGTTAATCATTGATACAACCAATGTCCAGCAGGTGAAAAAATATTGCCATCGGCCACCGATTAATTTTTCTTTAAGTCGTATATTATTTTGCCAGCTTGTCTGTTGTATCAACTGCACCCTTTGTTTTATTGTAGTGTAAGATGATATCCAGTTTGTAATCAGTTTCCTCTCCACTAACTATGTCATCGTTATGTTCTGTCGAAAAGAATTACTGATGCATTTTTTTTGGTACGTAAGAAACTAGGTGTTGTTTTCGATAAAAGCAAACATGCTTGAAAACTCCTTCTTATATCTTGCAGGAAGCAGCTCTTTTGGAATATAAGCTTTATTTTTAGGCAGAGTACCACACAAGGTCATGTGTTTGTCTAAAAGTTTATCGGCTTACATAATACTGGTGAAAAAGTTATCAGTGGTTATTCCATATCCTGTAGATAAATGGTCTAACAGGTCCATTACTACCCTTTGTACTTGACCTTTTTAGGGTTTTTTACCTTTTAACTTGCCTAAATAAATTTGCATATTCGTTGTATATGAGGAACTACAATCAGCCAAGGACCAAATTTTGAGGCCATACTTGTCCGGTTTACTCTTTATATAAACTCGAAAAGGTGCCTTCCCTCGGAACGGGACTAATTGCTCATCAACGCGTAAGTGTTCAGATGGATTTAAAGATTTGTTGCAATTTGATACAAAAATATCAAATACATTTCTGATTGGGGCGAACTTATCAGTGCGTTTTCTTTCTTATCTTGTTTCAAAATTATCGAATCTTAGAAAGCACGTAAACTGTTGGAATCTATTGCGCGACATAGTACATGTTACTACAGGTAGACATAAAGTTGCGTCGTGACTCAATAGAACACATAATGGCTCTTAAGCAGCATGCCAGGCTACAAAAATAATAAGCAAGCCAATAAATGCTTCCAGTTCTTCTTGGACAAAAGGAGAAAAAAACCTTCTAATTTCTTGCATAATATGATGCAGCTTTCCTATTCGTATCCGATAAAATTACATCCATAATATCTTGCGAAAAAAAAACACTCATAAGCGTCTTTTTTGGTCGAAAAGTGGGAACTATATCTAGTCAAACCTGTTGGAACTTTTTGTATATCACATTTTCTTCTTTATATCCTTGTAGTAACTGGATTTTTGCCCACACACTACCATCTTTAGAAACATAAGTCGGATCATCACTATGGATTTCCACTGTTTGACTTACGACATCCGCGGGATATGCTAGCTAATTTTCACTATCAGTATCATTAACTTGCAAAATGTCATCCACAACATCAGTTTCATTTGTCTCTAATTCCACAAGATCGTAAAATTACAATAATGCCGTCAATGACGATGCACCAATGCAGAAAAAAAGAGGAATTTTATGAGAACATCTGCTCTGAAATAACAAAAATAGGAAACTCAATGGAAATTATCCTCCTTGAAGATTTTAACGGCAGGACAGGGAAAAGAAGAAAAGATAATGTTGTTGGTTAGTTTGCAAAAGACACAACAAACGATAATGGCAGCAGATTGATATCAATAGCAGAACAACATGAACTGTAAATATTGAATGGTTTCTTCCAGCATCCATGGATCCACAAGTATACATGGACACAAGATACGAGAGGTCTGAAATCGATCATCGATTATATCCTGATACGCCGAAAGATCAACTTAAAGGTGCAAGATGTGAGAGTACACAGAGGACCTACGTGCAGTAGTGACAATTGTTGGCTTGGATCTAAAATCCTAAAAAGCCGAAAAAGTCCAGAAATCCAAAAAATCAGAAGTAATAACCACGACTAGATATAATCTGTCAAGTTTAAACTATGAGAACGTTAGGGTTTTGTACCAAAAAATATTGGACGAAAAACTAGATCAGGAACGTTTTAATGATAACGAACAACATTACCAACATATAAAGGATTGCATTCATGCAGCTGCAAATGATGTGCTGGGTCTGTATGCCAGAGTTATTTAAGTACGGGACTGACAAGCTTTTTGAACAACTTACCAACTTATTTCAAAACTGCATCAACGGAGCGGAAGTACCTGATGAATGGAAAACATCTTATATGTCGACGATCCACAAGAAGGGAAGCAGAGAAGAATGCGACAACTACAGAGGCATAGCAGTACAATGCTCAATGGTTCGAGTATACAGCAAAATACTTACTAAGAAAATCGAAAATGTATACAGCGACTTAGAAGCGGAAGAACAAGCTGGCTTCAGAGCGGGAAGATCTGGACCACCTCTTCTGTCTCACCCAGGCGATAGAAAAGAAAACAGCTTTCAACAGGAAATACACCTATATACATATAGTATATGTGGACTCAAAAAAGGCATACGATAACATCGCACAAAGCAGAATCTGGGAAGCTCTAGAGAGGACTAACATCAACGTCAATTTAATTAAAGACATAAAGAATCTTTATTAGACAATACCACTAGAATAAAAAAAGCAAAAAGGATATCAAAAGGTTTTACAGTGCATAAGGGCCTAAATCGAGGATGCGGCCTCTCACCGACCTTGTTTAAATTATATCTGGAACAAGCTTTGAAAACATGGAAACGAAAGTGTAATGAGCATCCCACTAAATAACACAACTTTATATACTTTGAGCTTTGCAGACGAACAAGTAATTTTGGCCCAGGACTACGAAGACCTGGAGTATATGACTCGGAAATTAGTTGAAGAATATACCAAATGGGGCCTTGAAGTAAACGTTAATAAAACTGAATATAAGTGCGTAGGCGGACTACAACAAGCCCTTATCCTCGAAAATACACAACGGGGAATAAAACCCTGCAACAAATATAAATACCTGGGAATGTACATTATAGTATAAACAATATACTATAACGGTATCACGGATGAAAGCAATAAGGGACCGAAACATCCAGGGACGTATAGCCATCAACTTTCTAAAGAGTGTATTATGGGACAAAAGCATATCGAAAGCCAATAAACACCGAATATACAATAGTATCATCAAAAGCATAGTCACATACCACAGTGAGGTGTGACAATTAAAACAACACTTAGAGAACTCGTTAAAGGTAACCGAGATGGACTTTTGGAGATGCGCCGCGGGCTAATCAAGGTCAGAAAGGATCCGAAATGAACGGATTTAAGAAATTATGAATGTCACATACAATAGTAGAGGACATACACGTGACACAACTCAAATGGTATGGACACATCCAGAGGATGGACGAAGAAAGGCTACCCAAGCTAATCCTTAACTGGACACCATAGGGGAGAAGAAAAAGAGGGCGACCCAGAAAAAGACCTCTGGATGAACAGGGACCAATGGCGACTGGAGATTGGAAGACATCGAAGAACGTTTTAACCCGATGTGTTTCTTTTGTTCACTAATTTTTTTAAGGGCGTACAAGGACAATCAACGAAAACGTAGAAAACACACTAATATTATACTATATATTTCTCCAGCAATTGCTTGTGTTATAAGACTTTCGGAAATATTTTATACCTTTATTACCTGTCTAGGATTGGTTTCCGGACTGATGGCGCCAAGATATGGAAAATACTCGTCATATGAATAGTATGGGGTATATTTGTACCCCAGTAAATGTCATACATTATAGGATAGGTACGGATGCCTGAGGTCTGAGCCTCATCAGGCTTTGAAACAACTATGGTCTCCTGACTCGATTAAGCTCAGACGCGCCCTTTTTATTTCAATAGGCATAATATAGGACTCATAGGCGGCTAGCCGCACAAGCACTTGTCTTTTTAGTTAGCTGGATTTCTTGGGCAGTTTTACATTTGTCCTGATTTTTTTTCGGGCGCAATTTTTCTTCTGAAAGTAGCCTCCCCTATTCTAATATTCACGAGCCGCCACTGATACGTATATAAGTATATTGAAAAAAATGTTTGTCGTAAATGATAAATGATCTTATATTTGACGGTAATATCGAAATTGGTGACCAGCGGCCTGTCTATAATACACAATTATCTGATATAATACGTGTGCTATTGTTGATTAGTCACTTAAAAAAATCCATTAGGCTTAAAGCCTCGTGGAATAAAATTTTTCTCGAATGACTAACAGGAAATAGTATCATAAATAACCATTATTTTCATGTTAATAATATTAAATTTTATTCTGCAGTTGCCTACATAGTTAAAGTGTGAAACAATTATTTCATTTCTGCATGAATGCATTTTCAAGGCAGTGATTTTTAAAACAGGAAATGAAGTGTTTCAATAATAAAAAATGTGGTATATACTTAAAAAGGTTTTTGTTAAATAGGTTTCCAGATTATGTTAAATTTTTATATATTTACTGATATCGAAAGTCTTCTTAGTTTACCCACCATGTGATATGAAATGTATGCTAATAAAAAGACAGCTATTACTAATAAAAAGACAGCATTAACTAAACAAAATTAAAATGCGTTTATTAAATTAGCCATTCATATAATAACTTCCATACTAATTTATGATTAATATAAGTAATTTAATTCATTCCCAATTTAAAGAAACAACATAATTATCTCATGGCTCGTGTCTACAAATTCATCATTAATTTTAAACTGTTCGTGATTTGAATAAATAATGCATAACAAAAATAAATATATGAATAAATCGTTTAAATGTGCGGTTTTTTCCATTGATGAAGATGGACGCACAATAGTATCCCAGTAGTTTCGCCTTTGTTAGATAGCTACACATCCATGAGATGACGATGTTTGTCTCTTTAGAGAAATTCCCTCCCATTAATGGGATAAGAGGCCGAATTCATACAAGTTGTAGTGGCAAATTGCAATGACACCAAACTAAAAAAATCATTTTTCAATACCAAATACTCTCCGTAACATAAAAAGCCCTTGGAAGTCAAAGAAAACGTCTGCTATCTTCTCTTAAATATCGATTTCAAACATTGGCAGATAATGCAGTTTATATGGGGAATGTCTAAACACCCTTGTAATTAAAGTAAGTATTCTTGTAAAACAGGAAGTGGTCGATTTTATTTCTTTCAGTCACTCGAGGTGGTATAGCAGTAGTGGTAGTAGTAGCTGAGGGAAGTAAAAGGGTTTTACTGATAGGCCCGGATTGTGCTTGCAGCACATCACTACCCCACCTGCAGTCCACTCTAGCCTTCCTGACCTCCTGATGAAGCACAAGATTTTCTTCCATGACAGGCACACCGTCTCCTCGTCCTGCAAAATTGCGGACCCAGAGATGCAAAGGCAGCGCATCTGTCCTGACACTAGAGGGGTGTTTCATCCGCTTCACCACACTCCCGCTGGCGCTCTCCTCAAAACCCATCAGGCTCATGTGCTTTCTTAGAGGGCCCTGTAACTATCCCTACTAAGAGACACTCCGTCCTGGTTTATCAGGCTCTACAATAAAGCTCTTGGTAGTTTAAAAAAGAAAAGAGTGACAATAGTTTTTTTTAGTAGAACGCTCTGATTCCATATAGTTAAATTATATATTTACTGCTATGGAATTTCTTAAAGTGCTCGGGGACGGCCCATCTCTCGCCAGGAACTACTCCGTCCTGGTTTCATCATGCTCAGCAATAAAGTAGTTGGTGATTTAAAAAAGAATGACGTGGCAATTTATTTTCTTAGGGTATTCTATATAACCAAATTATATATTTACTGCTATGCAACTCCTTAGGAAAATATTCCTTACACTTATCAGATTGTACCTTTTTAATATGTCATATTGACTCTTTTCACTACCTAAATAAACTACCAAATTAAAAGTAAGGTTATGGTTCATTCTTGCCTCAACTCAAAAAACTTCTTTAGCATGGGAACGATTTGAGACTGGATAAAAATAAAAAGCAAAAGTAAAAGGAGATCTATAGTTTGTTTTTTTGCAGTAGCACACATATTAAAATGAGGTCCTATAGCATTCGTCGAAATGTGCGAGATGTTAATTGACACGGTACTTGAATAGTTGTAGGTTGTAATTAAGGGGGAGTGAGTTCTACAGTGATGCAGTGTGCCAGACGGGTAAAGAGACGTTCTAGATGTTTCCAGTTGTACGACGAACGAGTGCGCTCTTGCCGTATGCCGGGGCTGTCTCACAGATGTTGCTGGGGGCGGGACGATGCGGGCCAAATCCTGGGAACATCTGCAGTGAAAATATCCTTAAAACAGGGATCTCGGCCACATGTGTGTGGTGTTCTGAATTAAATTCAGCAGTTTTAGACTTGCTTAGGTGCGGCACCCTATGTATGAGCAATATTCTAAGCACGGTCTTATTTGCGCTTTGTAGAGCAAGAGCAGGTGCTGCGGTGTATACAGTTTTTTTGTTGCGAAATACGGCAGCAAGCTTCTACGAGGCTGATTTTATGATGTTAGCAACGTGGTCATGTCAGGACATATTGCTGTCGACCGAGACACCCAGTCGATCCTGCCATAATTATGTCAAGGCCCGCCGTATTGGCTTTCTCGTTAAGCGTGGCTGCTTGGGTTTTTGCTGCATTGAACTGGACCAAATTCCTAATCTGTTTCTGTCTGCAGTGATAAGTTTCAGTTGTTGATACAGGCTTTTCTGATCTAAATTGAGAGACAAGGGTACGCCATCTGCAAAATTGTAAACAGGATTTTTTGTTTCGGTCAGCAGATCATTAATATAGAACAGGAACAGAGTTGGTGAAAGTATTGCGCCCTGAGGCACTCCCGCATTAATGGTGAATGTGTATGAGATGTGTCCATCAACTGCAACGTACAAAGATCGGTTCTTGAAGTAACTGGCAAGCCAGTTGCAGAGATACGCTGCCAGTCCGAAGGACGGCAGTTTGTTGCGCAATCCGTCATGCCAAACTCTATCAAATTCCTTCGAACTATCCAACGTAATCGCTCGAGATTCTTCGTAGTTCTTAATTGCCCTGCTCCATATATAAGTCACACAGGCCAATATATTTCCTCTCGATCTCTGTTTGCGGAAGCCGTATTGGTTATCGCTAATAATTATTGTTTTGGTATCGAGGTATTTGAGTAGTTGCTGATTGACTACACGTTCTATGACTTTGGAGATTATTGGAGGCAAGGCAATTGGCCGATAGTGTGAGGGCGAGGTTTACTTGCCTTTTTTGGAACAGGTTGCACTCGAGCGACTTTCCAAGAAGATTGGTAAATTTCTTTTCGGTAAGACAGAGAAAAAAATCTGGAAAAATGGGTGTTAGTTCTCAGTGAGACAGTTCTTTAACACGATGGCAGGTATTCCATCCGGTCCTGATACGTTTTGTGCATCTAGCTCTTTGAGAATTTTATGGAATATCACAATGGTGAAACTTAACTTCTGTCATGGTAGTGTTGATGTTGGATATTGTGGGGACAGCCTTGCCTTGAGAGACGTTTAAGGTAGAGTGCGGTGATAACATTTCGGCGAGCATATTTGCTTTTTACTTAGCAGTAGTCGCCGTGAGAATGAGATGAAACACAATTATACTGTTGTTACATATCTGCTAAGTAAAAAGTGGTTCTCGTCCGGTTACTGAAGTTAAGCAATGTCGGGCGTGTTTAGTACTTGGATGGGTGACCGCTTGGTTTAGTTTTATTATGGTTTTACTTCTACCGTTGTTGATGGAGAGAGAGGACTCTAATATTAAAATATACATTACAGATCAAGTTATACTCAATAAGATAAGTCTCCCAGTATCGTCACACTAAGGCCATCTTCAATATTGATAATGTAGAATAAAAAGTACCTGTGTTGTATTAATTGGGAAAATATTTTAAGTTTATGGTTCATTGAGTTAGCTGTTATGCTTCTATTTGAATTTAAGTCATTTTAGCATAAAAATAAATTAACTAAAACAAATTATTAAATGAGACTGTGTTCCAATATTCGTCTACAAAAATACAACCAGACCCAGTTATCGGCAAGATAGTGAAAATCTAAAATTACCTACTACTTAGGCCCGGTTGTACCAGAAATCGTTCAACGCAAGTTCTCTTGAACTGCAGTTTTCTGTTGAACAAGTTCAGAGTCTAGGGTGTTGTTTCAGTCCAAGTTCACTTGAACTGAGTTTTACGAGTGTCTGCAAAGCCCACAAAAAGAAAAAGAAGAAGTAAGATCACAACAACCTAAAACCAAAATTTGTATTGTTTTTTTTTACTCCTATTTTCCAGTTTGTTTCGCAATTTTTGCATTATTTTACTTTGCTCTTAAGGAGAAAAAAATGTTAGAGCGAGTAACTTTTTTGCAAGTGAAGAAAATATATTAATAAATCTCGTAAAAAAGTACACATGAAATAGAGTGCAAAAAAGTGATACTGACACAAACAAAATAAAAGCAGAGGCATGGCGTAAAATGTATAGAGAATTTAACAGCATTCTTGGAGATCCATACAGAAGTGTTAAGGTATTAAAAAATAAATACGAAAATATAAAGAAAAGGGGCAAACAAAAGTTCGCCGATAATAAGAAGTGCGTCATTGTAACTGGAGGTGGACCATTCAAAGATTTAGTAAAAAGTAACACCGAAAGTGACCTCCACGAGATTCTAGGCACACAATTAACAGGGCAAGTTCGATGGTGATGCTGCTGCAGGTTTGTGAAAATTTTTCCAAAATATTTTCCAATCATTTATACTTTTACTTTTAGAATCCATTATAATCCAGATTGAAGACAATAATAATGTAGATACATGATTATGAGAATTTACATGTAGAAGATGCAGGGAAAAGTGATGTCTTTTTTCGTAAGTTGAACTTATTATTAGTTAGTTGTGACAAGTATATAGATATACAATGTTAAAGATGTGTACGTTGTTAAATCATATTGACATGGCCAAAATTGCACACTTACTTTGTGTGATGTAACATAATAGTTAAAGACTGATATTGACAGAATTTTGTGTTGAAATATTGCAGTAACTGATAATGGTAACATACTCATAGAAGGAAGTAATCTACTAGGATATAGTCTAATTTTTGATTAATTTCTACGAATGTAGAACAGAAAATATAATGTGATCTGTTCTGAATTTTTAATCAATGATTTGTAACATTATTTTTCAGATGATTCACAAATTTTTAGTGCTGCGACCGATAAGCCCTCAATGATCATACACCCACAAATAGACCTTAATGAGAATTCTAGCAATTTGTCCTTTAGTGCACCATTTAAAATAACAGGTTAGTAGGTAAATCGCAGACTTGATACATTGATATCATATTTTTGTTATTATTACAGAATCTTCAATGAGTGACTGGACCAAATACACACCGGCCATGATAAAAAAAAGCCGTTGTCTGCTTCATTACAACATTCTAATAATAAAGGTAAGCTTTGACAATGGTGGCATGAGGAAGACTGAGATTAAACTGTCACTTTTTGGAGTTTTCAAACTATTTATTTATAAACCGTTTTCTGAAATAAGGCTATTACTCACCTAAGGATAACATATTATTATATTTTACGCTATTTTAGATACTCCGAAGAAGCGCCAGAGAAGAATCTCAGACAAGAATGAGATTTCTTGAAAAGAAACATAATTTAAGAATTGAAATTTTAGAAAAGGAATTGCAGCAAAAGAATTAATTAATTTTTAATTATAAAAAATGTGCTTATTTAGGTTTAAGTGTAGATAAGATGGATTGTTCACTCTTTATGTTTAGTTCCTTCTTATTGAGTTCTTACTAAGCTTACTATTTTGGAGTGTATTTTCGTATTTTACTATCAAAAAATCAAACCTTACTTGTCTGTAACAGATGATATTTGTTCGGAAATTTCATTTATTATAAATTTTACAGTTCTCCTACCTAAACATGGCCTTAAATTTTTTATCATTCCAATGATCTGGTCTATCCCTGTACACATGTGCGGCTCGAGGGTGTACAACATTATTAATTAATTCCACAAAATCTTCATCATGTGTAATGCCTTCCCAAACAGGATCCATTATTAAGGTTTATAGGGTTTATAACATAGGTTTATAATAAAACAAATGTCAAAAAGCCGTTTGAACTCGCTTTGAACGCCCAAACTTTGGCGTTCAAGATGAACCACAGTTCAACATTTGAACCGACATTGTACAACGAATTTATTTAGTGGAAATATTTTTATTATTCACTTATTATTCTTTGCAGTGTTCGTTGTTACTTTGGCACATCTAGCGTGCATTTTACATACTCTTTCTTCGCAAATAAAACAAAACCAAGGTTTATTTTCTGTTTTCTTTTCTATCTGGACATAACTATTTCTTTCTTGATGTCTTGTTTCTTGTTTATAGCTTTTAACGTTTTTCCTTGCTTCTGTTCTCTCTTTTCTTGTCGATTCCTTTTTCTATCTTCAATATCCTTTCTCCTTTCACATTTTTTATTTCCTTTTTTCGTAAATAATACTCTTGACAGTCTTTAAAAGTTTTTTATAATGATACATGGATTTTCAGCATCATCTTTAACTGACCTATTTTCAGGTTAAGTACCTAAAAATAATAATAAACCAGTTCATAAAATAATCTGAACGCGTTTTGAATTTTTAGGCTAATTAAGCCCTTTTAATATTATCCAATTTTAAGGTCGTTGAGGCTTCAGTTGTATATTTTCCTAATGTTCCTCCTTCGTTGACTACAAAATTAACAATTTCATTTTCAAGTAATAATAGGTCGTTTAATAAATTATTCATATCCTTATTGCCCATTTCGTTAACATTCATATCGTTATCGTTCATTTCATCATCTGTAGAATCGGTAGATTTATCTTGAATCTGCATTTCGTCTTCAGATTAGGAGATCTGTTTTCATTTGGTATCAAATGTTAAACAGATTCGTGAATTCTACCTCATGCAAGCAAGTAGGGCCAGATTTCTTGAATAATTTTAGTTTTACATTTGGTAGTAGGGTTTTAATGTAGGTCAAATCTTTTTTTACATCATTTATATAGTGATTTGCGTTTAGAAATAGCCTCCCCGACTTGATTTTTCATTTTAAAATGATATCTTGCATCAGGATTGAGTAAAAGCAACCCACGTAGTAGGAATAGAGCAAAATTGTCTTGTTTAAAACGAACACCCGCGTTTTTACTTGCTATTTATACACTAATTTCTTCTACATAGCCTTTGGTTGCAAAAGTGTTCTGCATTTGAATAAAGTGTATTTTTTTACTTGCACAGAATTCATTCGAAAGCAATGTAAGATGAGATGCATGTTCAGAAACAGATAATTCTACAACATTTTGCACCAGCCATGGATAAAAAAACATTACTATTATATTCGGAAAAAGTTGGTCTTGTCATCCATCCGCTATCAGACCTACCAATAGCCCAATATGTTGGACTGAAGTGGCTAATGACATATGAACTCGCTTCAGATTGACTACTATCATAAAACGAGCTAGAACTCCTAAAGTATTCCACATTATCAAAGTTGCGATAAACTCTTTCTCATCAGATTTCATTATATTGTGTAGAATTTTCTGGCCTTTTTGTGTTGTTGCCGGGGCTTAGAAAAAAAACAGTTATGTCACAGTTGAAAATTCGCGAAGCATCATTAACGGCGTCGAATAAATTATTGTTAGTGAAATAGTTTACAATTTCTTCAAACCATCGCCTTAAGTTCTGAGATACTTGATCAGTAATCTCTTCGTACCTTTTTTGAAAGGCTTCCAACCAACAGCGGCCTGGTCTGTCATTGTTAAATGGATTAGATTTTCCTAAAATTTTGATTGTCATCTGGACATTTTCAAAAATTGACAGTGGCGACTATTGGGAGATTTACCTTAAGTGCAACCATATTATGATATTCCTTTATTTACTTAAACATTGAGCAATTATGTTATAAGTATCTAATATAAGAAATATTAAAGGTACTGCAGTTCAGCACATTGCAAAAGCAAATCCACTTATAAGTTAGTAAATTAGATAAATACTATATTTATAATACAATTTTACCTTTAAATTGTTGAAGTTTTTCAACCGTAGTTCAACCTCTTCTTTTCGCTCGATCTAATTATAATAAAGATTAACACATTTAGGTCATTGAATTGTTTATCAAGATATATCTAATTATATAACGTATTTCAAATTACGCTATTCACCCCCACTGCTAAATACTGAGAAGTGTTTACACTATATAGCAATTACAATAATTATATACGTATTTGCAAGATGAAAATCCTTGAAATGCACATTTTATTAATCAAAGTGCAAGTTATTGCGTCTTCAAGTTTACGAAGGAGAAATTTTTTTATGATAAATCGAGTTATCTTATAGAGTGGCAAAATTTCAAGAATACAATATTATCATAAAAAATCAGCATGGCATTTGATTGATTACGAATGGCTATGCTATAATGCCACCTGTTTTGTTTTTTGATCTCAATTTATTTACTACGGTAACCACCAGCAGACCCACCAACCGCAAACCTGCACGATGATGACCGGATTAGCATACATATTGCAGAAACTGAATTTTAAGTTACAATAAAATATTTTATTCATATCAAGCACGTACATGGTTTTTACACATGTCAACAAAATATTTATAGATTAATTGCTAGAATTACATTAAAAGAAACTTATATATCAAAACAAAGTTGCACATTAAAATAACTTTACATTAAAAGAGTTTCTTATAACAACTTTGATTCTAGTAGAGCTTTATCACCTCCAAGCAGTGCATTATAAAACTCTTTAGCCCAGTACTCCAGGCTATGCTGACACCTTTTAAATCGCCGGTATGCCGGTACCAAGTTACCTCTTATTCTAGCACTGTAGTTATGAACATGCTCATGAACGCTATACCAATCCCCATTCTAATAACAAATAGCACGCATTCGAATATAGACACACACGATACAAAAAGCACGTGTTTGCAGTCCTTATATAGAAGTCCTGTCATTAAGCGAATAGCTTTTAGCTAAATTCGATGTAAGACTGCAGACGAATGTCCCTAAGCATGATTGCATACGACATGTTTGACTGGAAAATGGTAAAGTACGCATTTTTTAATACCTCAGCTGGACACATCTTGATAGATTTTCACAACATAAAAGGTTTTATTCCATTTCTCTGCCAATTCACCAACATGACTGATCTAAAGTAACACCCACCAACTTAACTTCTGTAGGATTATTTACCTCATCTACCAAGCCTTTCATAGAAAACACTATTGATTTGTTCTCTTCATCATTTACCAGAAGTCTATTTGAGCAAAACGACTGTGCAGCTAGTGACCCCTCCAGCGAGCTGTCCAGAATATCAGCAGAGAAAGACACTGTTGTACTATTAGCGAAAAGCGTATACTTGCCTAGCGCCTCACATGCGGGTCGGTCGTTTATATAGATTAGAAAAAGAATAGAGGGCTGCAAATAAAAACTGCAGAGTCTTTTCACTATTTCTTATAGAACATAACTTACTTAACACGGTCACTACCGCCGGCCACTATAGTGGCCTTTGGAGTATCCCACTGTGAACCGCGACCACTATACTGGCCGCAAATTCAAACTTACTTTTGTGGTATATGAATTTAGGCGGGCCATGAATGGCAATGTGTATGATCTGTTCGGTCTATGAGGAACAGTCACCCCTGATTCGTCAGGTATAAGAATTGCTTAAAATTTATTAAGGATTCCTAAGTTAATGCCGGTTTGTGACAAGCCACCCGTCTTAGCACGGCGGTAGTGAACGTGTTAAACTAGGAAAAATGCTGAAACAAATCCATCACGCCAAGTTTTTTTTATGACACTCATATATGAAGTTTAATTCTTATGTCAAGCACACACCTCAAGCAAACTGGCATCGCGCCATCGCACTAGGCTCATCGTATAAGGCTGCTGGTGAATAGTGGAAGATGAGAAATAGAAGAGAAGAGGTAAAGGTGTCCGAGAGGTTCTCCGGACAATTTTTGTTATATTTGTGTTGAATGCACGATAAAAAGCCAACAAAGAAATATAAGTAATTTTGTGAAGAAAGTTTATTTTACTTATTTTATAGTCAAACTTGAGGATCAAGATAAAACATCGGCTTCAAATAAGTTTGGCAGAAGATGCGAGTAAGATCTTTGTTTGTGGTATAAAGGAAAGAAAAACCATTTCGTCTTCACATTCTGATGATATGGCGTGAACAGAAAAACCACACTAACGACTGTTATTTCTGTTCGATGGATAAAAAATTATTTAATAGCAAAAATAAAAAGAAAATTTCGTACCCAACCTTGACTCAGCTATTCGTCCAGTGCCCCATAGCTCTGAAATATCAGTCCCACAGCCAACTTCCTTAGCAATCCGGAAGCATCCTGAGCAAGTAGGAAGACGGAGGCACATTACCTCTCCAGGATGAATGTAACTCAGATTTTTCTATTGAAGAGGGACCTCAAGCTTTTTCTTAGAGTGAGCTCAAAGATCTTGTTAGCGATTTGGGACTTTCTAAAGAGGCAGCGGAATTTCTAAGATCGAGGCTAAAAACAAAAATCATTTATCACCTGGTCTTCATTTTCGTGATACAGGCATCGAGAAAAAGAATTTACTCAGTTTTTTTCCAAAGACGGAAATCTAGTTTTTTGCTGCGATATTCAAGGACTCCTAAAGGGCGTTGACTTGAGTGGCGTCTCTTCATTGATTCCTTCCAGACTAGCCTCAAAGAAGTCTTGTTGCGTAATGGAAATACATTAGCTTCTCTTTCTATGGCACACTCGGTGCATTTAGCAGAAAACTACCATTCTCGAAAAAATCAAATATCAAGAGCAACAATAGATGATTTGTGGAGACTTCAAAATACCAACCATGTTATTGGACCAGCAGGCAGGATATATAAAATATCTTTGCTCTTTATTTGACTGGCCGCAGCAAGTCGCCTTAGTCGCCGGCGAAAAAACGTCATTAAGGCGACCCTGGTTTCATAAGAAAAAGTGTTATTACCACCTCTTCATACTAAATTGGTGCTTTGTAGTTATTGTGCTCTACAATAACGACCGTGGAAGTACTACTGCGTTGTCTAAAACGTGTTGTGAAGTGCACCAAGTGTGCATGTTTCGATACTTGGACAACGTTGACGGTTTAATCCATATAACAGGTCACGGTACCCTCACGGGTATATTATAAGTCTTAGCCTTTCGTGGCCTGTGGCACACATACATAAAAAAAAGTTTGTCAAATCACTACTAAAAGATTCAGATATCGATGGTCCAAGTTCCCGAAACCGTCTGAAGCCAAGTTGAAAGAGAGAGTTTTTATTGGCCTCGACATACGTAACTTTTAAATGATCCCTTTTTTGGAAAAAAAATGGGTAAAAAGAAAAAAGAAAGCGTTCAGCTCTTTTAAGAATGTAGTGCATACGGGATGCCCGATGAGCTTAAAAGTTCATTTCCTACACTCCCATATTAACTATTTTCTCAAAAATTTTGGAGCCTTTAATGAAGAGAATCACCAGGTGTCCGTGATATCGAGAGACGCTACCAAGAAGGATGGAACGCCATTATGCTATATAGCTTACTACTGCTGGATGGTCAAGCAAGAAACCAAGGCCGAAAACGAAAACGAGCTTAAAGAAGCATGACGGAGAAGAAGAAAATGTTTCATTAGGAAAAAGAGTGAAGTTAAAATTGTTTGATTAATGAGGAAATAATATTTTTAGTTAGTAGTACTTAATATTTAAGTTCATAGTAATAAAGATATTTTTAATAACGTGTTTTCTTCCAACCCCCCTTATTTAGCAAGAAAACTGTACGTGATAGGAGAAAATACAAGCCATTTTTGGGCCTTAGAACATATAGTTAAGTAAAAATATCTTATGCAGCTCAAAAAGAATTTTTGTTTGCAGACATGTGGAATGGGCCCCCAACACTGACCCTTGCAGCACTTCCATGCGAACAGCTCTAAGCATCGATGATGGCACCCCAGCTGCCATGATATCTGCAATTAAGGCATGATTTTATGAGGTTAATACCATCGGAGTAAAAGTCGTAATGTCGCAGCTTTCGCAGGAGTATGCCATGAGGTCGACACAACCAAAAGCCTTTCTCAGGTCGCAGAATGAGATTGTGTTCTACTATGTTACGATTAAGAAGCAATGGCTTTATTTAAACTTTGATTTGAAAAAAAATAATTTCAATTGTCTCATTATAATTACTTGAATTCAAATAAAAAGCCAATTTGTTACAATAAACTATAAATGCACTTTTCTTTAAATTATTACTTTAATTTACTAAAAATTTAAACTGGAAGATATCTCAGGGTGTATAGGTAAGGAGCATGCTTATGAAAGTTTTTTTTCGAGTGAATTAGTGGTTAAAAGCGCAAAACAAAAGATTAGAAATTTCAAAAAACAATTTTTATTCTATTTCCTTCTAACAAAACACACACATCTTTTAGTTTTATTCTGCCTACAGACTTTACGATATAGAAAACTAGAAATAAGATCAGATAACGCAAAAAGTAAAGAAAAAGTCAAGCCTACCTTCTCTCAAACCTCTCACGCTGGTCATCGGTACAAGACAGATTTTAAAATCCAGACCTACCTTCCACCAGAATCACATCTCAAAAAAATTTGCACCGCGCGCAGTCGTCACAAATATTTCAACTTTTTCCACCGTACGAAGACTACGAAGCGACCGATTTTAAGCATGAAATATGATCTGCATATTTGAAATTATTTATCAATTTTAAATAATATATTCTACTGCGGTATTTACGTAGATCCAACCCATAATATTAATTTTCATTTTATATTAACGAGATAATTATCGACTGGTATATTTAAAAGACAAAAATTAGCTTTAAATGAACTTGATGGGCAACATAAAAATTCTTTATTTATTAATATTTTCGTTAAAACTGAGCTTTATCCACAATACCGAAACAGAATTTTTGCACTCGACGCGCGTTTCGCTAACCATGTTACCATCATCAGGAGATGATT
>MU182809.1:50157-81446 GCA_016904865.1 Pissodes strobi | reverse complement strand
CAGCTGAGCAGGTTACTTGCCTTCTTTGTTTTGTTAATGAAAAAAAATCTAATTATACGTCAAAATTAAAGTGTTTTGTTGCGGAAATGGCGTAACACCACGAACGAGCACGGTCTTGGTTGATTCGCGATATATACTAAAATTGTGCTCGGTCGAGGAAAAAAAAAGAGGCAAGATGTACTGCGAAAATTCTGATGGCTGGTGGTAAGGTGTAAGTTTGCATAAGGCTTTGAGCAGATAATTATAGAAGCTAGCTAGCATCAAACAAACACATACATATATAAATAATACGATCAAAGATTTATATTAGCGATTAAAAGGAAATGCAAGTATCACGTAAATAAACGCAAGTATCACGTAAATACTTGTCCAGATGTACGTACTTATTACAGATTAAAACTTTACGCAACGAAAGCGTAAGACAAAGCCGATATAAAGAAAAACTCTTTACGCCTAAGGAGCTGATAAGATTCAGTAAAAAAAAACAAACCAAAAAGAGAATGGTTAACATGTTGCAAAAAGAACTACGATGTTTCTTTTGAATTACTGAGCGTTATCTTTCTTTTAAAAGTAAAAGAAAATTACGAACTACCACGAGGACGTGGAGTAAGTAGCGTGGCCGAACTGTTATCAATTCTTTTTGCTAAGCTTGACAAAAAGAACACCTGCAAGAAATATCACCGAATGCGAAGAGACGTAATACTTCGAAGCAGACAGAATAAGCAAATCGAGCGATAAGTTCGGAGGTCGTCTGGCGTGAAAAACGTATTCAATGTATTTTTCTATTATCATTTAATTTCGTTATTAATAAATAAGTTTGATATTATTGGTGCCTAAGTTTTTAAATCTAAAGTGTTAATAGTTTGATAGAAAAATAGATAAAAACAATAAAAATGGTTGTGAAGCCATTATCAGTAGCAAAATAGATTTTAAGATCACAAAGGAAAAAATGCAAGGGAAGAATTTATGGGGTTCGTCGAACTAGAAAAAAAGAATGCCGAAACTATAGCTGATGAAATTAATAAATTAATTAATACATTAAATACTGATGTTAACAAATGCGTGGGGCAAGGCTACGACCGATGTCCTACGATGTCGGGAAAAGATGGTAGTGTCCAAAAAATATTGAGAGAAGCATTTATATGCTTCTTATGAAGGATCTATATTTACACTGCTAAACCGTGTTGTTAACGACCTAAACAAAGTTCCTGAGATCCGCAACTGCATTGGATCTGTCAAAGATAGAAGTAACTTTTTTAGGGAATCAGTTTTGCGGCGAAAATATGCACCAAAAATCCCATTGTTGTGTAAAACAAGGTGGTCCCAGAAATATATTTCACTATTTAATAACTATTTTGTTGAAATTGTTAAAGTTTAGAACAACTTTCTCAATAAGTAAATTCCGGGACAAGAACAGCGCTTGAAAAGGCGTATTGCGTATTGTCTTTATGTATTAAAGACAAATACAACTCCTTGCTGGAACCAGTTGGAAACATATTGCAGTTTAAAACCCTGGACGTAATTAAGCGCGCAGAGCACATTAAAACACCTATGTTGAGGTTTGGAATCTTCGGCAAAATGCACTAAAACAGAGTTTTAGCCACAATACCGAAAGATAATTTTTGCACTCGCGTTTCGCTAACCTTGTTAGCATCATCACGAGATGAATAAAGCAGTTTTAATCATCTCCTGATGATGTTAACATTGCTAACATGGTTAGCGAGACGCGCGTCGAGTGCAAAAACTCTGTTTTTGTATTGTAGATAAAACTCTGTTTTAGCACATTAAAACAATAAAAACTGCAGCTGCAGAACACAGGCGTTCTGCAGTGAGGAACTCTTAAAGTCGGCCCATGAAATAGGGAAAGATCTGAACATATCTATAGGGCAAATCATTCAGCTGCTTCATTAAGCGAATAGTTTCGCCGCTCGCTATGTGTTCCCTATTTGGACTCATTATTAGCCAGGCTTAGCCAAGACCAATTGCCGGCGTTTGCTTTATCATTATTACACCCTGGTCAGATAACAAAAATGACAGCTGCAGATTTAAAAATGTATGCAAGAAATCTCTAAATTGTATGAATGGGGAAGGCATTATGTCAGAAGCTGAGCTTTGGCGGATTTGTTGGATAAACAAAGAGAATTTGGAGCTCTAAACTTTGGAAATAACAGACTCGATTCACCACGCAGAAAATGTGTATCCAACAGTTAAATTAGCCCTACACATTCTACTAGCAATGCCTTACTCTACAGCTACCATTGAAAGATCTTTTAGAACTCTCAGAAGCGTAAAAACCTGGCTAAGACAACAATGATTGAAGATAGGCAAGATAGGCTAAGCGATCTTTACATGCTTATGCATAAAAAAACTAGTAACTCGTTTAGGTGATTCTTTCACAGAAGATATTTTCAATTAATAGTTAAAGTATTACTTAAGTACCTACTATCTAAAATATGCACATTTTTATATTGAAATTACTTGCCATTACCATACATGAAGTTCCTTACTTACAAAGCTGGGTACGCCTCTGAACTAGGGCTTCATAAAACGAGATTTTGGCCCGTGTTGTTCTTAATGTTTTTTTGATAGTCTCAGTATATCTGTGTCTTGTGGAGCAAGATAAAAACTAGTATAGATGCTTGGTATTAATATTGACGAATGTTTGCTTTCTGCTATTTAAGTAATAAGTCAATAATATATCAATATCATATATTTTCCAGATTTGTTAATAAATGTTTTAATTTTTCAATGTTATTGCCAAAGTATTATTTTAGATGTTGACTTGAAATTACTTTTAAGCATTCAGATTTCAATGACTTGTTATAATATCGCAATTTTCAGAATAACAAACCCAAAGAAACTTAGAAAATTAGATTTAAAATATAAATTTTCTTCTTCTACTGCCTTCGTCATCAGCGGAGGTTGGCGACCACTTCCTTAAAGGATTCCCTATCTTTAGCCATGCGAAACAGGTCTTCTATGTCCATCCTCATTCCCTTATATATCTCAGTCAGGACTTTTTGGTATCTTCTGGTGTCTTTTCTTCCCTTCACCCTACCTTGCATTATTTCTTTTAGCAGGTGGTACTCGTTATATACAATATATGTCAAGATAAGGCAATGAAGCATATATGTACAGTTTTGTTGCGTTCTCGACATTTTTGGTTGACTGTCAGCGAGAATAAATCTTCCCTAGTTCCCTTACCACTACAGAATTCAAACTCACTTAAATCAAATAATCTTTAATCGTTGCAAAATTTTGGTTTTTGGTGATTTTAGCCACCCTTTTAGGAATTCACCCTAACGTAGGTAAAGTTTGTTATTATATTACCATCCAATAATGCTTATATTAAACCGATCGGGAGTTCATCTGGACCTGCATTACTTCACTTAATAAGATCTCCATAACTTAATGGGCTTCCGCTATTCTTAGCTCTGTTTCCCCCCTCTCATCGAAAAGAGTTCTTCTGTGACCTCCTTTATTTTTTATGTATTTGTAAATAGTATAAAATCCCATTTATAAAGAACTTGAGCAAAAAATAATTCTTTAAATATTTTATAAATTAATCAGTTTAAAAAAATGTGAATCAATCAAGAAAATTCGTTGGTGTTACGTACAATTTGGAGAAAGAAAGAGGTCAATTCCAGTAAAGCAAAAATTTCTACTTCATTTTGTCTATTATTAAAGTAGTTTGATTACAAATATCGTTTTAGATCGAAATGGCTTCGTTCGCTGAGAAAGCCGTTGAGCGGATCGTAAATTAGATAGCTATTGACATAGGTACATTTAAAGATCAACAAATTTGACATAGATTCAGATGCTGTAAAAGTGCCACCAGGAATATCTCAAAAAGCCAACCAGTATTCGACACTGCAAATAATGCAGCTCATCTAATTCAGCTTCTCAACCACATCAGCTGGACGCCAGCCACCCTCGGGTTCGTAATATGGGAAAATAATATCCCAAGGATTCTTTTAGTGCAATATATTCATGTGATTTTTTTTTATAAAATCTAGTTAGATTACAGTTCGCTTGGATTAAACTGTAGCAATAAATTGTTATATTATAACGGCCACTACTTTAAACTCTGATTAGTCGCCGTTGAATTTATCAGTGTTTTGAGTATCACACATCAATATTAATGTCTGAGCGTAAGGAGTATAAAATGTGAATATATAACTTATCTCACTTTATTGTCAACCTCACCTGCCCGTGGTGCACTCTGCCACGCTGACGAGGCTTTGACGACCGAAAGTCTCCCAGTATAAGGAGTCAACTCTACAAGCCCAACGGTCCTCGGAGGAGAGGAGCTACGTAGAAGCAATCTCTTGTTCTAAAGATGATAAAAACATCTTCGAAGGCGGAAAAACTAAGAGTATCTTAGTCAACAGGGGAAGATGAAGAAAGCATTATGGATAACCACTGCATTAAAGGCTATCAAAGCAACCATAGTTTTCATTCTAATGGCAATGCTCATACTAAATAACAATTCCGGAGTAAGCTTCTGGATCGGATCTCCAGGGGGAGCAAGTGGGAACAACGCACGAAAGTGAATATATGAAGCGTAAGAACCATGGCTCAAACCGGAAAGGTACAAAATGGTATCAAAGAAATGGAACGATTGGAACTCAAAGTTCTAGGTATAAGCGAAATGAGATGACAGAATTCAAATGAATGTGGTATTGAAGAACATTGAGTATGCTATTCCGGATCCCCCAACAATATGAACATGGATTTGGAATCATTATGCATAAAATGTCTCGAACTTTGTACCCGTTAATGAAAGAATAAAAGCGAGACCTGTGCTAACATCGTACAAGTGCACCCACAAGTGAAGAAGACAAAATAAAGAATTTCTGTGCTCAAATAATCACCATCATCAAAAATATCCCTAAGTAGTAATCCTTCTAGCCCTTACCCCCCTGAGATTAAACCTTTTTATACATTGAGCTATAAATTCTTATTATTGCTAGTTTGTAAGCTAGTTAAGAAGAGCAATTTTTTTCAAATTTACATTTTTAGGGGTGAAAATAAATATGAAAGTGCCGCTGGAACATTGCAAAGGCGTGACGTGATAAGATATGAAGGTCGCGTTGGGATTAGTGAAGGGACTATTCGAATACAAATAATCGAAGTATTCGATTCTGACTTGCATTCGAATGCATTCGATTCTCAACGAAGAATTCGAATACCTGAAATATTCGAATGCGCTAGCAACGAATTAGTCGTCCCTCGAATGTTGGTTGAATCGAAACCAAATGAATCGGCACAATAATCGAAACCGCTATACTATAAAAAGTCTAAAATAGAGTAGTTTAATTACTGTCGTAGTAAACATATTATTAATTTTAAATGAGGCAGTCGACAGGTATGACATACATATTTTTGCAATATGCAGAAGATAAGGAGTCTTGGGAATTCAAATTTAAATTATTAAAAAGTGACGATTTTAGTAAATCTTTAATAAACGTTTACATAATATCTAAACAAAACAACTTTGAACCAATATTATATTTTTAAACGCTAATCGTTGTAAAAGATTCTGCTTGTATGCTTAAATGTATCAAGAATGAAGACTTCAAGATCAAACAATCCAAAATCAGACAATTTGTAAATTTGAATTCGAGAACGAGACTTCGAAGTCACTCGAAATCTCGAGAGGTTGAATCGCTAATTGAAACATTTGGGATATCGCGACTAATCCACATAATTCGATTCTTTGTATTCGAATAATCATTCGATTCTCAAAAGTATTCGAATGCAAGACATTCGATTCTAAAAATCATCCGATTTTCCCTTCACTAGTTGGGATATGTATTTAGCTACGACAGTGACAGAAAAGTCAGCATTCTCGCGGCGCGGGGGCGCGGGTCGCGTCCAAGCAACAGGACGTGATCCTATTTTATTACGTCCCATCCCCGATCGAGACGCGCTTCGAATTCTGCATACCTAAACTCTTATATTTCAAGAATCCGTTAACGGATTGATTTAAAATTTTAAATATGGCTTATTTTTATGAAGTATTTTGGTTAGGTAAAAGAAATTTTATTGTTTTTTTTTTTAAAGGAGCCTATTGGCCAATGATTGAAACCATCGAACATCTTGTCTTCACAAGGAAGTTGAACAGGTCTCACCTTCTTAGTACTGGGCCCCGGATCTTCTTCTCCTAATAGGAGTCTTCATCTTCTCCTTTTTTTTGTTCCACAAACTCAAAACTCTCCTAAATTTAAACAAATTTCCAAAAAGTCCATAATACCTTTGGACTTGTACTTGTCCGATTTCCAACTATTTCTATATTCCATCCTGCTATGGATATATCAAACAAATGTAGAATAGTTTTAAATGTCCATTTTCTGGTTTTAAAATAAGTGCTGTAACTTCAGGCATTTGGTCGCAAGTATCGACTCCGCCATTTTTTATTGTATATTTTAAGTACATTTGGACAGGATATTTCGACATGTTATTTCGTATTTGTATCCCACTGCTTCACATTTTGTTCAGAAAGTATTCCAAAGGACGTAAAATCCATAATAACGAATTTATTGTCTTTCCATTTTGTTGTACATATTTTTGGTCACTTCTGACATACTCTGGATGGCATCTTTTCATCTCTGGATCTTTTTTTGAAAACACATACCTTTATTCTACTGAACATTATCGTCCCTGTGCCTTCTATTTTTAGCTCCACTAATTTACTAAGCAAAGGTAATATCGAAAACTACCTGTCGAAAAAACTAAGCTACCTTGTGGCAAAGTTTTTATCCAACGTAGAACGACCGATGGCCCTAAATCAAGTTCTTCGTTTTTCATCTCGAAATCTGGCATTGTACGCTCAGATGTTGTCAGAACAAAGTTTTTAAGATTAACAGGTATTGACTTATTTTTAACAAACTGCCGCATCAGACAAGGTTACAAAAATGGGATCATTTGTTCATCAATTGGAAAACATCCCTCAATTGGTCTGACAATTTCTTTATATCTCTTTCTCACTCGATCAATAATCGACATTATAAGATCCTTTACACAAATAGTGCACTATATAAAAATCGGCCTCTCCTATTGGTCGATCCGCATGGCCCTCCGCTCGCTTCGCTCGGTACGGGGACTCAAGCAAAGGAAACTAACCAGGTGCTAACCCAAACTAACCCAAGACATACCCAAAATCAAGAAAAAAACTGTTTAGAAACATAATCTTAAAAAAAAAAATAAAAAAAGCAACGGGGTCAACGGGGTCAGCAATTTATGTCAAGAGCTCTCGTGGTGTAGAGGTTTAGACAGCTGGGTCTCACTTGGACGGCCCGGGTTCAGGCCGTCCAAGTGAGACCCAGCTGTCTAAACCTCTACATCACGAGAGCTCTTGACAGAAATTGATTGCATCACGAAGACATATTGTAATACGAGATGGATCGACCAATAGGAGAAGTCGATTTTTACATAGTGCACTATTTGTGTAAAGGATCTTAAAACACCAATAATCGGTTGAATTTGCCAAAGGTGGTTTTGCTTTTTAACATCTTCGGATAGCGAACAGTTATCTATTAGATAAAAATTGGTACGATAAGCAAAGTCCCGGTTCATTACATCGGCAAAGCCGATATTTTATGCTCCAGTAAAGAGGAATGCCAAAAAATTGTTTAGTTTTTTTGGAGTAATATTTGGTTTAATCGCTCTGCATCTTTGCTGTAAATGGCAGTTCTGCTCCAACTTCGAAAACACCGCCATTTAAATATTTGCTGAAGTAGCCCAAGCACTCAAGACCAAGACTACGGCTGTGTTGTCATTATTGGAAATGTATTTTCCTTGCAAAAGGAAAAATCTAAAATTTTAAATCAGATGAAGATGATTTTTTTATGGCATTCGACTGACCCTCGTCACCGTCAAAATCGAACCCAAATTCGTCAAACAACTCATTGACTCTATCTGGATCGGCAGAAAGCTCATCCAAGTTGATATTTTGCTCCCCCACGTTACAATTAAGACACCCATTCAAAACACCAACACTCGATCAAAATATATCTCAAAGTAACTTTAGCGTTTTTTTTTTTGTAAAATCCGCATGCATATTTAAAAAATTCGTGACTATTGACCTTCACTAACACAACAAAAAGCCCGCCAAACATAAACTTTACTTTTTAGGCGGTTTAAATAGATGTAGCAAATACGTGTCAAATGGGAGCGAACAAAGAAAAAGCTAGCAAGGCTTTTACCCCATAAATATGACTCCCACAATTTCAATACAAAGGTTAGACGGGGAAGATCAGGAAGCTTTTTCGGATCTCATAGACTTGGAGAGAGGAATGAGAATGGAGAAAAGCTTTGTATGTTTGCAAAATAGAATACATAATTTAGTTGCAATGAAAAAATATTTCGAAAAATTCGGATTATATTCCTTGAAATCTCTAAAAGACGGAAAAGACGGAGCAATTATACAGAAACAAATCGATAACATAATGGTTAATCAAAGTTGCAGAGAATATTGCAAAATTGACATATCTAGGAGTCGATTAAACTCTGATCACAATTTGCTGATTACCCAATTCAAAATACAGTGGATAACATAAAACAAAAGAAAACACAACAGATATGACAGAAGAAAAATCAGTGATCCAGAAGTGAGATCACAGGTCGTAGATATGCTCAGTAAGGCTCTCCTTGATGTAAAAGTCAGCTCAGTGATTGAAGATAAAATAAGTAAAATAGCCGAGGTCACAAAAAGTGTAAAGAAGGAGGCACTAATAGCAGATACTAACAAAAAAAATCGTGAATGACCGGTGAGATCCTGAATCTAATAGAAGAAAGGAGTAGGAAGAATATAGAGTTAGATAAGTGAGGGTATAGAACACTCAATGCCCAAATAAGGAGGAAAATCAGAGAGGCAAAAGAACTTAAAGACAAATGCAGATAGATATAAATATTACAAGCATAACATGACACATTTAGAGTACAAAAGAAGGTCAAAGAAATAACGAGGAAATTCAGAAAAGGATCAATAAGAATAGAGAATGTACAGGGTGGCTCGAATTCGTGTCTATGTATGGGGAACTCGAAAACCGTAAGAGATACAGTGTCGGTGAAACTAAGGCAAAATTGCGCATATAGGTGCCTAACAATATGCCGTTTAGAAAGTGTTAAAATTCCGAGTATTTCCGGAGATATCCGGAAAAAAACGAAATTTTGAAAAATCGTTTTATTTTTTTCTTGGGCTTATTTAAAAACGGATTTCAAATTGAATTGCACATCTGCATTGCCACTTTTTCCGCTCTATCCAATGATGGTATCCAGTTTGATATCCGACGTTTCGTCTTCAAGGGATCATCATCAACTTTCTTTTTTTAAATACGAGCTTAAATTTTATTTATCGTTTTTCAGATGGTATTGACGTTATTAATATGACCATGTGTTTTTATTTTTTTTTGTTATTATTTTTTATTTTTATTATTTTTCTTTTAAATTATATATTTTGCTTTGACGTAGTTTTAAATAACTTAAGGTAGGTACTTTTAAAATTTTTATATATTGTATAAAAATATTTTATTTTGTTTTTGTATTAAGTGGAAAATTTGAGCCCTAACACAAAAAACCAAATAAAATATTTTTATAGAATATAAAAATTTTAAAAGTACCTACCTTAAATTATTTAAAATTACGCCAAAGCTAAATATATAAAATAAAGATAATAAAAAAATAATAATAAAAAAAATAAAAATAAAAAAAAATTAAAAACACATACTCATATTTATAACGCCGATACCATCTGAAAAACGATAAAAAAAGATAAAGCTCGTATTTAAAAAAAGAAAGTTGATGATGATCCCTTAAAGACGAAACGTCGGATTTAAAACTGGATATCATCATTGGATAGAGGGGAAAAAGCGGCAATGCAAAAGTGCAATTAAATTTGAAATCCGTTTTAAATAAGCCCAGGAAAAAAATAAAACGATTTTTCAAAATTTCGGTTTTTTTCGGATATCTCCGTAAATACTCGGAATTTTAAAACTTTCTAAACGGCATATTGTTAGGCACCTAAATGCGCAATTTTGCCTTAATTTGACCGACACTGTATCTCTTACGGTTTTCGAGTTCCCCATACATAGACACGAATTCGAGCCACCCTGTACAAGGAGCAACAATTGTGGTCATAAATCATATAAAGTTAACTATGTGGAAGCACTTTTCTCAGATCAAAGAGCAGAACAATAAGTAGCGGATACCACAACAGATCCGGATATCCTGTTGGGCGAAATTGAGGCTGTCATCATGTCAATCAATGATAGAGAGGCTCCTAGGCCAGCTGAAGTTCAGTTTGAGATCATCAAAGTCGTTGATGAATTTCATGGAACAACTGACTATTATATTCAATAAGATATAAAACAGTGGAAAAATAGTAAGAGAATGACTGACTTCAAAATTTAAAGTCTTACGTAAAACAGGGAGCCAAAAAGTGCAATGACTATCGAACAATAAGCCTCATGAGTCACTTTCTGAAACTTTTTTTTAAAAATCATACATCGGAGACTGTACAAAATCTACGAAGAACAAGTATCACCAACACAATTTGGTTTTATGCAAAGTATCGGAACAAGAGACGCACTATTCAGTACACAATTCCTTTTCCAACGTTGCCGGGATATAAATTGTAATATATTTATTTGCTTGCTTCAAAAATTATCAAAAGGCATTGGATGAAAGTTCAACATAACAAAATGATGGAAGTCCTGAAATATAGTGAATAGTGGCGCAAGGACTTGCCCATATCAAAAACTTGTACTGGAATCAATCTGCATCTGTTAAAATAAATAATGAGAAAACAGAAGAAATGGAAATTCTATGACAAGGATGCATTTGAAGTGTAAAATATTTTGCAACAAATAGTGGCAGGAAATGGCTTGCAATGTCAATGTACCGCTGCAATATTATTACAAGTAGAATAATTGCAAAACTTGCTTAATTGTAAAATTCGCTTAACCATTCTTTATTGCAGAGATTTAAGAAAAAACGTAAAACTATCCAGGGTTTTGGTGTAGACGCAAAAGTATTGGATTACCTTGCCTGTCGGTATTATGTCATTAATAAAACACCTAATAGTGATCTAAATCATTTTTGATGATTAAATCATCAACCATTAAAATGATTTACAGCCTTAGGAATGTTTGATGACACGTTTCATATAATTTTAAAAATGATTTATTTTAGATATAAACTATATCTAAGTAGGGGAACCAGGTGTAAGACGGGTAAAGTGTAACCTTGTTAAACTTAAAACTAACGCGTGTGGTTATCTTTAGTACATCACCTTTATCTAACAATAAAGGTATGAAAGATAATGAATGGTTTAAATAATAATTAGCAGTTAGATACATTTGCTTTAGCGTTCATGGATTATGTAAAATATATCCTGCTTTATTATTGAAGTAAATACCCTCCTGTGTTTACCTAATTATCTTAAAAGTGATTCACTCGATAAAAATTAGCGGCACCATTACAAATTCTAACGTAAACTAAGAAGATAGGAGGTATCACAAACAAATTTCCCAGAGAGCACATGTGCTTTGTTACTATAGTTGCAGTTCCGTGAAATTTATTAGAAATATTAGGAGATATCACCGAAATGATTCGTCATTATTTGTTTAAGATTTTGATACATAAAAAAGGTGTCACAATTCTCATATCTTAGGTAAACACAGGAGATCATTTACTTCAATAATAAAGCAGGATATATTTTACATAATTCATGCACGCTAAAGCAAATGTATCCATAACTGCTAATTATTATTTAAATCATGCATTCCCTTTCATACCTTTATTGTTAGATAAGATAAGATAAACTACTTATCTTTATTTACCAATACAAATTTTTACTGAAATATCTAATAAAAAATGCTTGATTTATTTGAAACAACAAATCCGTTTTAACTAATTTAATGTACGTTATCTTTTGGGTTATAAAATCAGCTTCTTGTACATGTATATCTCTTAGTAGATTTTGTTAAGGTTAATGAAATACCAAAAAAGTTTCGGTCAAAATTTATCCAGAAGCCGATCCTTTAGTATCCAATATAAAACTAATTCTAAAGTGGAAATATGAGTGCTTCAATCTGCACAAAAAGATTAAAGAAATCACTGGAGTGAGAAAACACAAACACCCTAGTTTAATAAAGGATACGGATGTTATTTTTGATCTAGGATATCAGAAAACGTTTAATTAGTTGGTCAGAATACATCGAAGAACGTTTCCATGATCCGCACATGCTGCCCAATTTCACTGAACCATCCAACACGCCATTAAACAGAGAAAGGAAACTAATAGACATTGTCTATTAGTTTAGTATTAGTTTAGCCATGCAGTTTTTGATAACCTTACTTAACACTATTTGTAGAACAGAAACTATATTGAGGGGCTGGCTGATGTCTAGATTTATTACGTTACCTAGAATTGCTCCACACTTTCTTTCTTTTTTGAAAATGTTCCATTCAAAGAGGAAAATATGTATTTTTGTTCACTAGTCAATATTCATTCCTTTATAGGATTTTCCTATTGAGATAAACATGACTTGGACCATGGGAAGTTTGGTCATTAAACTTGTCGCAGCAACAAAACTGTAAAGCTTAACTGGGGATTCGAAGCTCAATCGCAGCTTTTCTTTCACTTAAACTTTCTTTTATAGCTTTTATTCCCTTTGCGATATCTTCTTCGCTGTAGTTAGCAATCCAATCAAATTTACAAAAAGCGTTATTTGTGAGTATATTATGTACCTATAAAGTACTAGAATTTAACCCTACATATGAATAAAATATATAAATTAAAAGAATTCTTTGCTTCTCCTGGAAAAATGTTAAAATGCTTTTTGCACCACTTTCTTCAATTGAAGTTTACTCTCATTCGTTATAAATTAAATCAAGGCCATAAAGTACTCGAACTCAATAGGAGGCATCGCACGGCTCTTTTCTCCTATTCGAATTCCGGGGTGTGTCCTTCTATGGAGTTGAAGCTACGCAGATAAAAAAGGTGAAACATATTTCCCACTCGAATCAAAAATCAAAAAAAAAAATAATAATAAATTACTGAAAAGGTTCAAAGTTTCCGTTGCGTCACCCTGTAGTTTTTAAATATACATATTAGGTTATTGCGGGTTGCTACGAACGGCAACGTTGGCAGTCGCGTGTTTGCTTATGTCCTGAATTTTTCTATTATTTTGTTGTTTTTGGGACTATTTAAATAGTAAAATCTGTCTAGTGTGAAAAGCTATCAGTGTTTTTTGTTGTGAAAGTGAAGGCAAGAAGAAAACAAACTTTTTATGACCATAATAAATTTGCAAACTAACCTATTGTGCTTTGTGTGTATGTGCATACATAAACACTGTTGCCAAGTGTAAAAGTATTTTCTCCTGCCTTTAGAATGGGTAGTCAAGGAAAGGATCTGGTGCAGCTTAATTGTGAAACCTGTGATATTGCTCGCTACTTTAAAGAGCATAAAACTTTGCTATTTGGTTTTAATTGCAATAGATGCTCTAGAGTTTCATGTAAGACCTGCAGTGGAATATCAGCTCAAGAAATTCGATGTGCTTTGGCACAGAAAAAATGGTGCTGGTTTGGTGCAGGGAGTGCTTAGAGAAATATTCTAAATTTGATGAAAAACTGGGTGACTAACTAACTTTGAATAAGAACATTTAGAAGCTAAATGAGGAAAAACTAAATTAGATGATATAATTCATTCACACAAAGAGGACTTGTGCAAGCTAAAACAGGAACTGGAGGAAATGATTTCAACCAACAGATCGATGGTGAGCACCATCAGGACTTTGGAACTTTGAAGACAGAGAATGCCACATATTACACAGAAATAAATGACCTAAAGTCTCGACTAACCAATCTCACTTTGAATCATACTAGCCAGCCTCTTCTAGCACACATTCCTGAGAATGCTATCCCTCTAAACAGTGCCTTAGCACTGAATAAAGACAAGAGGGAATCAAATGTAGTTAAGATTTTTTTAATTGGAGACCAGGTAGCTAAGAATTTGGACCAACCTTTACGACATCTGCTTGGAGACAAGGTACGCCTTTTTTCTATGACTAAGCCAAATGCATCATATAAAGATGTTCTTCTGGATCTGGACAAATTAGTAAAGGACTTCACTGACAAAGACTTTATAATTTTAGGTTGTGGTTCTAACGATTTGAATGTAGGGAAGTATCCTAGTATTAGATATATTAATAGCAAATTGAAATCATGCTTACATACACACATAATATTTCTATCAAGTTTTTTAACTAATATTGGCATTAACAATTTCGTGACTTCTCATAAAGTTGCTTTTTTTAACAACAAATTATATTCATTTTTATTTTATATTAACTCTTTTACTAAAAATCACATACAGTTTCTAAGTATTTGTGAAAATATGGGAAAGAAGTTTGGTAATTTTAGAATCTCAGAGCTATTAGTAAGCCTTATTACATCTTGCAAAACCAAAATTTCTAATCTGATACATATTGATTGCTCTGCTAAAGGTATTTATGGTGATGTTGATCAAAATTTATCATACCAGATTAATGAGCAAATCTCAGATCATCACAGCCTCTCGATACCTAACCCGGTTTGTGAGGATTCTGATTCTGACAGTGTTGTTTTTTTAGAAATAAGTCACCCACTTTAACCACCCTCTTGCTGAATATCCAATCCATAAGAAGTAAATGCAATGAATTGGATATATTTATGGCTCATTTAAATTATCCTCTAGTTTTACTTTTAACTGAACATTGGTTGAAACCTGAGGAACCTAATTATATACCAAACTATATAGTTATAAGTAAATTTTGCAGAAGTGTTTCCTTACATGATGGTACAATGATACTCATACATGATTCTGCTGTAGATCGATTTGGATTTAGAAATATGTTGAATTTTAATGATGTTTGTTGTGAGATGTGTTTTGAGTCCTGTGTCATGTTTTCTAGTATTTTAAACTTATTTATTGTATGTGTTTTTCGTACTCCTAGTTTTTGCTGCGATACTTTTCTGATTAAGCTGGAACTGCTCCTAAACTTAATTCCTCCTCAGGCATCTGTGATTATCCAAGGGGATTTCAATATTAATTATGATAACAAAGACCTAAGGGTAGTGAGATCTCTGGATAATTTATTTTCCTCTTATGGAATAAAAATGCATGTTAACTCTTTCACTAGGGTAACACGAGAGTCTGCATCATATATCGAAAAATTCTAAAAGTTGCTAAGAGCAATTATTATAAGAATAGGTTGGCTGACGCAAATAACAAGCAAATGGAGGCCTGGCAAATAGTAAACTCTCTACGAGGTAAAGTAGGAAAGAAACATCATTCTCAACTTGAAGCTGATACCATAAACTCTTACTATTGCTCTATTGCCTCCCAACTCACATCAAGCATCCCACCAGGTCCAACTGATCCCTTATCTTTTGTGCAGAGAGTATCAGTTAATAAAACTTTCTTCTTTACTGCCGTTACAGCTGAAGAACTTTTGAAAACTCTAAGCCGGATCAAAAACAAAAAATCTACAGGATGGGATGAAATATCAATTATATTTTACTCATAGGAGCCCTTTCAACATTGGCAGATTGCATAATAAGTCAGTTCTGAATGGCAATTTTCCTGACTTGTTAAAAAGGGCCATTGTCACACCTATATATTCAAGCAGGGTGATGATAGCTTTTCTAACTATAGGCCTATATCACTGCTTCCGTCATTGTCAAAGGTCGTTGAAAAGCTTATAAAAAATAGAATGATTGATTTTCTGGAGGTTAACAATATATTGAATAAATCGCAATTTGGCTTTCAGTCTTTCAGGGGCACGGGGGATGCAATCTTTCATCTGCTTGAGGAACTTTATTTAAGACTGAATGATGGTGAGGCTGCCGCAGTGGTATTTTGTGATTTGACAAAAGCCTTTGATTGTGTATCTCATGAAATACTGCTGCGGAAATACGGCTTTCGGGGATGCATCTTGGACTGGTTAAGATCTTACCTGTCTAACAGAAGTCAAAGGGTAATCTTTAATGACATCTCCTCAAAGGAACTTCCTATTTCTTCTGGTGTGCCTCAGGGGTCTGTTCCTGCTTTATATCAATGACCTGCCATTAGTGATAAAAAAATGGTCAGTGTGCCTCATTTGCCGATGATACCACTCTTCTTTGGCATAACAGTAATGGTGATACTCTTAGAGATATGATTCATCGAGATCTAGCTAATATTAAAGAATGGTGTGATTGTAATTGTTTGTCCTTTAATGTCTCCAAAACTAATATTTTACATTTTAAATGTCAACTAAACAATGTATGTTTGGGTAAGGACCATATTATGTCAGTAAATGAAAATAAATTTCTGGGTTTGTATATAGATGCTAGGCTAAGATTTGATAAACATGTGGAGGTATTATCATCAAGGTTGTATTCTAACTGCTTTGCTTTGCGCAGCATAGAGGATGAGCTGGGCAAATCAATAACTAAGAGTGCCTACTTTGCATTGATCGACTCTCATTTAAGATATGGTATCTGCTTTTGGGGAAATTGTGCAGGTTATTTGCACAGCTCTCTTTTTGTGCTGCAAAAACGTGCCACCAGAATCTTGTGTAGACTGGGTTATAGGGAACCTTGCAAACCCTACTTCATAAGGGAAAAAATATTAGCATTGCCGCAGAGCTGTCACCATCAGTAAGATTTAAATCATTTTTGTGATTTAAATACATTTTTTGATTTAAATACTTTGAGTTTAAATACTTTTTCTGAAAGTGATTTTTAATTTATGATTTAAATCTTTCTGAAAAATATCTTTGATTTTTGATTTAAAAATTGTATTTAAATCTTTCAAAAAGGATTTAAATCAGTAAAAAGATTTAAATCTTCAAAAAAATTTAAATCCTTAAACAGATTTTGATTTAAATCATTAAAAAGAGTTTAACTATAATAAAATACAGCAATAAATACATCCTAAGTGTTTTAGTTCTATGTTTATTTTGTATTTTGTAATGAAAAGTTTCGATGCGTGTTACTTAATTTTCTTTTTTAAATATATATTGGCTATATATGGGAAACTTTTGTATTATTGATTTCTTCAAAATATATATTCCCGATAATTTCGATGAAAGTTTCTGCGTCATAAACAAACCCCTTACGAAGTAATCACTCTGTAAAAAGCAAACAAAATACCATAAAAAAAAACCTAGCTAAAGAGTAAAATAGATTTTTCCGCCAGAAAAATTTTTCTAGGAAAAATTCAAATCAAAAATATGAAAAAAAGATAATTGATATAATAGGATTTTGTCAAATTTGAAGTTTATTTTATCAAAAAGTAATTGTCAAAAAAATAAAGCTTGTTTTTTAATGGAATTTTTGACACATAGTCAAATATTTAAAAGCTGCTAGCATGCACATAATGAGCTATTTTGTATGTTTGATGTTGTTAGTGTTTTCATATTAATTAATACAATCGGCTAACATAATAAGAAGTGCAAAGTTACCAATTATGTGAATGCTAACGGCTTCGACAATGTGTCAAAAATTGCATTAAAAAAAAACAAGGTTTAAATAACATCTTAATTTGATTTTTATATGTTATTTTGACGTATCTACTGAGGATTGTATTGTTTTTATAAAATTTAGATTGGGTGACATAACCAACGACGCCAATTCGTTGTACATAACCAACCAAATGATTTCAATCTTTTTTACATTTTAGATCATTTTAGGAAGTATTTAAATATTTTCAAAAGATTTAGATTTTAAAAAATATTTAAATCTTTTGAAAAGATTTAAATATTTCCTAAAATGATTTAAAACGTAAAAAAATTTGAATATAAAAAAGATTTATTGTTTGAATCTTTCTTTATGTACAAAACGATCTTTAATTTAAATCGTTTGTCCAAATGAAAAGTATCTTTGATCTTTGATTTAAATCATTTTTTAAATGATCTTAAACAGCTCTGCTAACCATATATACTTACTAAATATGAAAAACTATAAGATTAAAAGAATATTTCCATATAATATTATTATACATATATCCTTTAATAGAAATATTTCTATTATTTTTGAAATAAGAAAACAATATTCCGAACAAAAATTATTTGATTTCATCTGTTTTTATTATTGCAAAAGCATTTCTAGCAAAACAAGAACAGGACAAAACAAATACGCAAAAATAAAATCTTATTATATTGCATTATTTTCAAGAAAATCTCAGAAGATAGATCAGATACTGTGTCAGTTATGGAACAGTTCAGAGAACTTTAAATCAATACGGATACCACAATTTTAAAATTAGGTCGGTTCACCAATTAAACGACAAACAGAAATGAAGGAGATATGAATTTTTTCAAATTATAAGGGAAAGTTTTAGTCAAGATACAAATTATTTCAATAAAATTTTGGGGACAAATGAGACGATATTTACCACAGTCGGTATTTATAATAGGAAAAACTATCATTTTTTTGGCTTACAAGCTCTTGAGCCAATTGCTTTTCAAAGACATTTGTTCGTCAATACAAGTTTGGTGCCGCATTTTGGGGCATAAGATCCGGTTTTCAATGGTACCTTAAATGGGCTTAGATATCTGGAACTTTTGGAAAACTATATTGGACACTTTATCGATGAACTATCACTTCAAACTCGGCAAAATATGATTTGGCAACAAGACGAAGCAGAGCAATAAGGGACTTTCCTTCCGTTATAATGAAACATACAGGATATACAGGCCCGTTCCTGGCGGGTATGCAGCGAATGCACCGCACGCAGGCGGCAAAAGTTAGGGGCGCCAATTCGATCTCGTGCCAATTTAAAACACAATCCATTTTTAATTCTGTATTATTATTATTACTATTATCTTTATAATCGAACTCGAACCTCCGTATCAAAAGAAAAATAATATCAACGTTCATAAATCCAAGTGGACGTTGATTATATAATATATTGGAAGAACAGAATGAAAATTATCAAAATCAAAAGGTGCTCTTCAGATTATAGAAAATTTACCCGTCGATGAAACTGGTAGAAATTTTCTACCACGCAATATATGAGAACATTGGCAAACGGCGAGAAAGTGAGTAGGGATTGGTTAGTTTATTCAAAAAAAGTAAATGCTGTTTTCTGTATTTTCTGTAAAATATTTAGTTCGCAGTCTCATAAATTAATGTTTGGTTATTCTAATTGGAGACACTCATCTGTTAATCTCCCTCGTCACGAGAATAGTATGGAACATCTGAAAAGTGCACAAAAATGGTATGAATTAAGAACTCGTTTGGTTAAAAAATGTACCATTGATAAAGAACAGCAAAAATATTTCGAAATGGAAAGGGAACGATGGTGTGCGATTATTAAAAGAATGATTTGTATTGTACAGTATTTAGCTGGACAAAATTTAGCGTTTAGAGGAGATAGTCAAAAACTTTACGAACCTAATAACGCAAATTTTTTAAAATTTGTTGAAATGTTAGCAAAGTTCGATTCAGTTATATTAGAACATATAAATAATATTAAACATGTAAACCAAAATATGCCTCATTATTTGGGAAATACTTTTCAAAATGAATTAATTAGTTTATTATCAAAAAATGTTCAACGTGAAATTTTAAACAGCCTAAAAACAGCAAAATATTACTCTATAATTTTAGATGAAACTCCCGATGCTAGCCATGTTGAGTAGCTTACTTTTGTTATACGATTTGTTCATTGTTCATCCCATGAAGTCGAAATTAGGGAACATTTTTTGGAATTTTTTCAAGTAACAAATACAACAGGCGCAGGACTTTTCAAATTTTTGACAGATCAAATATTTCCAAAATTTAATATAGATTTTCAGGATATGAGGGGCCAGGGCTACGATAACGGTGCAAATATGTCTGGTAAACATATAGAGCTTCAAGCTCAAATTCGAAATGTTAATGCCAGAGCAATGTTTGTGCCTTGTTCAGCTCACACATTAAATTTAACTGTTAATGATGCCGCTAAAATTACACATGAAACTGTTGGTTTTTTTTCTATCATTCAAGAGTTTTGAATTTTTTTTCTGCTTCGCCTTACCGATGGGACATATTAAAAAAAATGTATCAAATTTGACGTTAAAATCAGTAAGTGAAACAAGATGGTAGAGCAGAATTAAGGCTATTCGCCCTTTAAGATATCAATTATATGAAATTTGTTTAAGTTTACATTATTTAAAGGAAGATAATTCAAGAGGTATGAATACTAAACACACGGCAGAGTCATTATTAGATAAAATCAAAACTTTTAAATTAATTTGTTCGATTGTAATTTGGTACGATTTCATGTTAAAAATTAATATGCTCAGCAAGATGCTCCAAAATCAAAATTTAAATTTAGATGAATGCTATAAAGGAATAAAAAATGTTATCAGTTATTTTACTGAAAAACGGTCAGATAAGATTTCGATGTTTTTATTACTGAAGCTGTAGCAGAAGCCCACAAGAATGAGGTAGAGACAGTATTTCCCTTAGTGCAACAAAGAAAAACCAAGAATCAATTTTCATATGAAAGTACTGATGAAACTAAAATAAATTTTTATTTTCAAATTTTGGATACCACAATTCAATCGTTACAAAGACGTTTTAAAGGGATTAGTAAACTTAATGATTTATTTGGCTTTTTTATGCAATTTTCAAAATTTAGATTCAGAAGTAATTAGACTATCATGCATGGATTTAGAGATAGCTTTGCAAATTCAAATAGAAGATAATATATATAAAGATATTGATGGAGTCGATTTGCATAATGAAATCGTGTCTTACAAAACTCTAAACCGTAAATTTAAAACAGATGCAGATCCGCCTATAAACGTTTTAAATTATATTACCAAAAATAATCTAATATCTTTGTTTCCTAATTTATTTATAGCCCTTAGGACATTTTTGTGTTTACCCATATCGGTGGCATCGGGAGAAAGAAGTTTCTCAAAATTAAAAATTATAAAAAATTATTTATGAACTTCTATGTCCCAAGAACGATTATCCGATTTAGCAATTATTTCTATTGAAAATCAGATTTGTGAAGCCCTTGATCACAATGAAATGATAAACGAGTTTGCATCTTTAAAAGCCAGACGTATTGTATTATAATGTGTAATGTGTATTTGTTTCTCTTATTCTTGTTTTATATATAAGTTAATTAATAGCTATGTATGTATATGCTTTTGCTTAGAATTCGAGTGCTTTTGTTTTTATTGTCTGATCACCACCTGTTTAGTTTACTTGTTTCCTCATATTAAACCTCAATAAAAATACGTTCTTAAATACCTACTACTTTTAATTAATATTTTAAAATTACATATAAGGGGGCGGCAAAATACTTCAGGCACGCAGGCGCCTGACACCCCAGGAACGGGCCTGAGGATATACCATTTCAAAAATTGAGAAATTTTCTTTGAAATTACATGTACAAATTTGAAGGTAAAAATTTAGAATTATGTAGGTACAGGGTGATGCAGCGAGGACTGAACAAAGACTTATTTTTGAAATTAGCTATATTTTTAAAACAAATCAAAATACCCATTTGATGTATTTTTTTCTGCTAAAAATTGAACTAACAAAAACATTTGATCCAAAAGCAAAAGACTTACGCCATGAATGAACTGTTTTTTAAATGGAACACCCTGGATATTACTACATTGTTGGACTCTCTAAGAGAAATCTAAACACATTTTGTGTATAATATCATATAGCTGCTCCAGAACGTGTTCTTTTTGATACATTTTTATTTATTGGGTGCTTCAGTTTCACCTATAAATTTTGATAAGTTTGCTTGAATTTTACTAAAATCATAGTACGTGTAAAGGTTATGTTCTAGATAAAAAAAAAGATCATTAGTGATTCCTAGTAAACAGCAAAACAGACAGTAAAAACAGCAAAACAGACAGTAAAACAGCAATAAAACAGCAAAACAGACAACGTTTATGTCTTGCTTTATGCTATCTATTTTGCTGTTTTACTGTCTGTTTTGCTGTTTCTGTTGTCTGTTTTGCTGTTTTACTGTCTGTTTTGCTATTTACTAGGAATCACTACTGATCTTTTTTTTTTAATCTAGAACATAACCTTAAATGGAACGAAGTGATTAAATATTTATTAATTTTTAAAACAGTTTAAATACATGTAATGTCTGGCGACCTGTAGCCTCTAGTAATCACAACCAACCCTGAAATAGGTTTTATCATCCTTTATAATGTTGTCAAACTACCTTATTTTGTAGACAATTGTATTATGATTTTTATTGAGTTTAAAATGAGGGCACGAAAAATTTAAAATTAATATCAATATAAAATACCATTGGATAAAAATAATGTCATTTCTGGTAAATCCGTGCAGGACATTTTATTTAAATTAATAATTTTAAAATAATTGAAAATCATTCAAAAAGCATATAACTTTTGACAGAAAAATCACAATGTGGCAACGCCGTAAAGAATTATAATAATAGTTTACGATTGGATTGGCCGCAGTAGAGATTTAATTTTTCAATGAAACATAATAAAGGTGTGCCATTTAAAAAATTGGAAATTGTGTCCAAAGTTATATAAAGCGGTCTCAATAAATTTGAGTTACGTTTGTATATCTCATTATAATTGTCACAATTTTTATTTAAATTTTAAGAAATTAAGTATTATCGTGACTTATCGTTTAGGAGCTAGAAGATTTAAATTCATAAATTTGAAATAATTGATAATCATTTAAAAACATTTAACTTTTGACAAAAAAAAATCACAATTTGGCAACGTCGTAAAGAACTATAAAAAGAGTTTAGAATTGGATTAGGTCGCAATAGAGATTTAATTTTTCAATGAAACATAATAAGGGTGTGCCATTTAAAAAAATGGGAAATATTGTCCAAAGTTATATAAAGCTGATGTTAAAATTTCAGCACCTTATACATAAATACGCTTATAAAATTTGATTTGTGTCTGAACATCTTAATATAATTGTGACAATTTTAGTTTAAATTTAACCAAATGTATTATCGTGAATTTAGAAAAAAAAAGAATTGTATCATGGCAACGCCGCAACGGATGAAAATAATATTTCAGTGTTAAATAACTATCAAAAGAGAAAACAAATCTCAGAAAAAAAATGAAAGTGGTTCCATTTAACTAAACTTAAATTACTTAAAAACTTAATCCTACGTGGTGCCTAAATTTTGATGTGTTAGCTGGGTTGACGAAATTTACTATTTTTAAAAAAAATCTCCCATTCCCGACGTGCAAATCCTAAAACATTTTTATTATCCGTCGCAATGGATTATAAAAATGTTTTAGGATTGCACTAATGCAAATTAACCGGTTGTGTCAACGGATATTGAATGCTCTTTCATGATCCTAACTCCTAACCAATATTGTCTTGCCTTTTTATTTTGGAAACTGTATGCTTAATGTAAAAAATACGCCTCAATAATTAACTCTGTTAACACGAACAATACGCGTTCCGCATTTATTATTAATCTTCCTATTCCAGCTTTTGCTCTTACAAAAAATTCAATCTATTATAATGGCAAGAAAATGTTTAATCATCTTTCTATTTCACTTCGTAAAATATCATCATTTGCACTATTTAAGGCGTTTTTGTATTCAAAGGCATGCTACAGCATAGAGGACTACTCTTCCGCCAATTTTTAAAATGATAGATTTAATTAAATACAACCTAATGATTGTTAATCTTTCTCAGCTGTGATAGTTATATGTTTTTTAAATGTGATTTCAATTATTAACAATTATAGGTGTTTATTTTTATTTAGTAATTTAAGTTTTATTTGCATTGCTTCTCTGTTATTTTGATTTCTTTGTATATTTATGTTATTGACTAATTTTAAATCACTGTTAGCCTGTTTTAAAAAAATTTTAAATTATTGACATGATTATAGACACTTTATTTTGGCTTATAATGCTTTATATTATTGATTTTATTCAGAACAACATTTTTTAGCTTTGTCAACAAAAATTTAATTTTTTTGGACAATAAAGAATTTTTTGACTTTGACTTTGACTATTGGATTGGTATATTTAGATAACTTTACCACACTAATTTTTGCGCTCTCACAACAATCTTGCAGAAAATCATATTATGTTTTCCTATGCCGAATACTGTTATGATTTACTATAATAATATTCTCTTTTACCGCAATTGTGCTATCAAAGACTAATCAAGAAATTTTTTTTTTCTCTCATAATTCCAAAACGTATACATTATCAATCGCCATACCTACATTCCTTTTGTTTATGTTGGTGACTATTTGCAACACTCCTTTTAATTTTCATTTAGCGGTGCTTATGTGGATTGTCAAGAACGGTAATATTCTGTATCTGTATTGCAATATATGTGTGAATAATTAAATATAAGACGTATTGTGGTAAAGGTCCTTAATTGCTTTCATTAAATAATTTCAAGAGGTTCAAGGAAATTGATATTTAATGTCGGCATCACTACACATCTGAAGCTAATACTCATTTATATGCATATTATGCAAATATTATAACCATCTCGTCTCATGCATATCATCTCTCAAATACATGAATAAAAATAACATTAACACGGTAAACAAACAATTATAATAATTGTACATGCACAGGTATGCCATAACTTGTAATAATGAAATGTAAAACATTATTCTCAGAAAATTGGTTTCGTTTTGGATATTTATTTCCGATCGTATCATAGATCAACAGTTACGTATTACGTGTTCCTCAGGAAAATTATGTTTTACGATATTGAGCCCGGTAAAAAAAATTATCTGCGTTCTACACGATAAAATCTTTCATTTAGACTTGTTTGAGTAACCTTATAAGAGCCATTGCACCACTAGTTGTATAATTGACTCATTACATCACCAATGGTGCCAATGACTCTTATAACATATCTGATTTGTAAAGTCAAATTCGAAATTCTGTTATTTCTTATTTAAGCTACAATTCGCAGGGTTGGCTCTATTTTTGAATTGATTAAATAAGAACAAGTGCCCAATGACAACAACAAAAGTTTAGATTATATCTCTGAAACGGTAAAATCATTGAGTTTTATATAAGAAGATCTATATGGAACCGCTTTAAGCTTTTCAATAAGTTATCCCATAGTTGAGATACAATGGGTGTCCCAAAAGCGAAAATAATTTTCAACTTCGCTTTGTAGCTTAAAAACGATTAGGGCCATGATAATTCTGAAGACGGCATCTCAACTTTCCCAAAAAATAGCATAGAGTCGCGAAAACCGTATCACTTCATCTTCACTTATTAAAGAGATACCCCAGAAAATTTGAGACCACCAGAATCTTATTCTGAGTTAGTTTTTTTATGGATTTGTAAGGTCTAGACGATTAGTAATATTGTCAATATTTGCTTCAATATTGACGCTTTATATTGAAGCGCGCGCGTCAATATGTTTCATTGAAGCGCACCAATCTTCTCACCAATACTCACTGTTTCAATGGTGTTTTTGTTAGAAGTTCTAAATATTTTTTAGTTCGGATTTGGGTTTTCTAGCATTGACTCTTACATAGAGAGAGAGAAGGAGACGCTCATACAAAGAGTGACACAAGCTGAGAAGTCGATTTGCACCAGAACATTTGTTAAAATTTTTGCCTTCGACTGAACCAGATGACTACAAAAAGCATTACCGCTCAATAAACATATTATGCGGCCTTAATCCAGAAGAACCTAACTAATGCTAAAAGAATATTTAACTACAGACTTTCTAGGGCTAGGAAAAGTGTTGACTGTTGGCTATTAGACATGCTGGTGTGAAAATTTAGAATTTTTGGAACACAAATTGGCCGTGAACCAGAAACAGTTGCCCATATCCTCAAAGCTGCTTATAATTTGACTAACTTTATTCGGAAACAGGATGGTAGGTTTTTACATCTCAACAACGAGCAGGATGTTAGTGCTGCCTAGAATGCCTTGCTGAGCCTACAACAAGAGCATCACGACGTCAACTAACAACGGGAAACGATTTACGAGATAGGCTATGCGTATACTTGGTGAAACCTGAAAATGCATTGCCATGGCAAAACAACGTTTGAGTTAGTTTGGGTTAGTTGGGTTGGGACTTTAATGTAAATGAGCATGAATGGCGTGCACCTACTCAAGACAGAAGTGGGCAGATATTAGCTGAGATAGCGGCAGACCTGGGGTCTGATTGACTTTATCAGAGGCGGAGAACCAACCCTTGTTCAGCTAAGCTCGCAAACATTTATTCACCACACAAGGTTGGCTAGAATAGTTAGCTATTGGAAAATCTCGGATAACGAACCAATGACGCTGCATAACATTGTTATCATATTGTATGACATTAAACCCCCTAAAATCATGTCAAAGGCAACATTAGCATCGATAGGGAGATCTTCAGATGATGCTTTTAAAGGGACATCCAACAACTCGAAGTAGATACCTCAAACCTGGAGAAAATAGCAAATACCCTGCAATCACTATCTGTGTAGATGTACGAACAGATCGGGCAGTCCAAACCATCCGAATAGTGTCCCCTACTGGTAGGACAAGAAGGGTAAAGACGCCTGCTTAAAAGCAAGAAGGGACCACAATCGGATCCTTGATCGAGGAGCAAATGAAAGCACCATAGAGGTTGCCTAGAACCTTTATAAGACATATAAGAGTGACTTAAACAAAACGCTCAATAGTGAAAAGAAGACGATACGGAGAAAGCTCTGCGATGACCTGGTTGAGAACGTATGGGATGACGCCTACAAAATAGTGATGAGGAAGTTCAAGTCGAGTGGTCCATCTTTCAAGATTGCGAAATACTTTAGGAAGGAAATAATTGATACCTTATTCCCATTAAGTGTGGACGATATGGAAATCAGACCAGCACCCGACCCGTTTTTAAGCATGTGCCTGTCTTCGTGATGGAACAACTGCTTGCAGCGCAGCGGCTGCGCAAACGAGGAGAAAGCGCCTGACCTCGACGGAGTCCCAACCAAAGCCATAAAGATGTTTGTTAACGAGGCACCCGTTGTGGTACTGAATCTGATTAACAACGAGCTAAAAAGGCAAGACTTCCCAAAGGACTGGAAGAAGGCCGGGCTGATGTTGATACATAAGCCTGGAAAATCTTATAACAACCCCCGCTCCTACAGATCGCTATGCCTGATAGATTTCATTGCAAAGTTATATCAACATCTGATTAGAATCAAACTAGAGAATGTGGTAAATAAACATAGAGAAATGTCGGAGCAGTTCGGTTTCACTAGGGGGTCTCAACAATCCATGCCATACTGAAAATTGTCAATATAGCCACTGAGACGAAATGCGAACGCAACGCTGAAAGATGGGCTGTGCTAATTACACTTGACGTAATAAAAGATTTTAACATCGCTTCTTGGAGATATGTTGTCCAGAGGCTTGAACAGATGCGTGTCTCGGAATCGGGAATACCTAGTTAATACGATGAATCTTACTTCTACCGACGTTCTCTATAGTACGAGGATGGGTGCATGGACGTCACAACTAGCATTCCCCAGGGGTCAGTGACTAGATCCCTGTTGTGGAATATATTCTACGATACAGTTTTGAGGCTTGAGCCCCAGGAGGTGGCAACTTTCATCAGGTTCGCTGACGATCTAGCTCTGTTGGTATCAACGGAGAATAAGAATCGAGATAAGAATTCATTAATTGCGAAAGTCGAGGGGACGTTTAAAATGATTGATTCTTGAATAAGAGAAAACGGACTAGAAATGGCACCAGAGAATACTGAAGCAGTAGTCGTTTCAGGGCATTGCCTTCAGTAGGAAATAGTATCATTACTCCAGTTAAATATATCAGGTATTTTGGTGTGTACGTAGGAGAGGACATTTAGGACCGACGTGTCAGAAGCGGTCAAGCTGGAACTAAAAGAACATCTTTGGCAAGGCTCATGCCGAGCATAGGCGGGCCCTCATATCAGAAGAAGGAGTTCTTTACGATGTCCTACCAATCGGTGGTACTTTATGGCGTTTCAATATTGCATGACATGCTGCGGATCAAAAAATACGTAAAAATACTGGAAAGCTCACAAAGAAATCTTCTGCTGAAGGCAGCCAGGGCATACAGAACCGTGTCGTCGGCGGTACTCCAGGTTATAACCGATATATTTGTTCATTAAGGAAATAAGGATCGTCTTTGAACTAGGGGTGGCAAAGCCGTTGGAATCAGAACACGGAATCTGCCCAAGGGACCAACCGATTGATCCCAGACACAGAGACATAGACGAGGTGTAAGCATCGTCTGCTAGATTACTTCCTGAGTCAGGTGCTAGGTGATTTCGCAAGTACACGGAACGACTGGTAAAACCTATCACAACTGCGTTGTTGTAGTGTTGTGGAGAAATTGATAATGTCGAGCATATTATAATAGGCTCGTGCGAAAGGCGGCACACACATGCACTTCGGGTTGTCTGCACACTAAGCCACAACCAAGCTATGGCAGCGGGAAATATTATTGCAGCAATAATGGAATACAAAGCAAATTGAGGGACGACCGTTGCACATCCCTCTTCAACGAAATGCCAAGAGCGGTGCCGAAGAGGAAGTGTTACCATTGTTCGAGTACTCCTTTACTCAAACAACGGTGTTACTGAAGCAGACAAGCTTTTTTTTTAGTCGGTAGACGGCCGTGGGCTGAATTCGACACTACCCGGTCGACAGACCATCAGATCGGGTGTCTTATGAAGATTTTCGTTCACTTGGATTCGTATCTATAAAAAAATACGCAAGTCGCAGCGTTGTCATCTTCTTTTTCTTTCTTTTCTTTCTGTTTGAATATAAAAACTGTTTATTGCAAATGAAGACTGTAATAAATATTTTTTTACTATCTTTTTCACCTATACTCCACCAAATATATTCAAGATGTTATACAAAAAGAACAATTTACCTGAATAAAAATATATATGCCTGCAACTTGGTTCCAAACCTTATCTTGTTCACCTCGTTGCTGTACGCCTTTAAAGTGTTATCATAAAGGCACTGGTACTTCAAGGCAGTCTGAACAAACGATATATTAAACTTTTAATTTTCTGGCAAACATTGTTTGCTTGGGATCACGAAAACATGCATGAACTCAGCCACCACACAATGTGTGGACGGCTTGGGATCACGTCGCATGGTATCAAAATATAAGTATAATAATATTCGACTAGCACGTCACATTTTTGTCACGCCATTCCGGTGTAAAACTATCCATAAATAGGAAGAAAGCGATTGTCATCTTCTTAGACAGTCAATCAGCCATCAAAGCGCTGAGCTCACAAACAATCAGCCCCAGAATGGTATAGGGAATGCCTAGATAGACTAAAAGAACCAGGCAAGAATAACAAACTATCCCTTCAATGGATATCAGGACACGCTGGGATAGAAGGAAAGGAAAAAGCAGATCAATTGGCAAAAGTAGGAGCACAAACTCCACTTTTAGAAGCGGAATCCTGCTGTGGCATAGGGATACACACTTGCAAAAAAGAGTTCAGGAAAGAAGAGCGCACCAAATGGATCAGTCTATGCGGTTAGCGGTTAAGGCGTTCAAAGATGTTTCCAGGGTCTCTCACCCAGGAAGATCAAACAACATGATAACACTGAGTAAGAACAATCTCCTCATCGCCACCGGCTTTCTTACGGGCCACTGCCGGTTGAGAAGGCACCTGGAGAGAAATTGAAAACGAGGACAGTTGCCGGTTCTGTGAGAAGGGGGAGGAAACCCCGGAACACCTTCTCACGGAGTGCGAGGCGGTCGTGAACACGCGAATGGCCTGCATCGTCGAATAGGAGGAACTTCCTCCCATAGAACCATCCAGACTATTTGCTTTTATCGAAGAATTGAAGCTGGATGAGGTACTTTGATTGGGAATCACATCAACGGAAGTACCAAGGAAGGGGGACACAATAGATCTATACAGGTTACAGTGCACTAATACATTGTTATTTAAATTTTTCATAACTATTTTCTATTATCCTTCAAGGTATTATACACAACTAAAAAGTTTTTACACATAACTAAATAGCGCGTCTTATTTAATTCCCTTCTCTCGAATTCGCTACAGATACTTAGGTACTTGTCTCTAACATATCTCGAAATGTTTTTAAATTTCCTTGCGTATTTCATTCGTGTTTGAAGATTCTCTAATATCATTTTTAATTTTCACAGCATTTAATATATCGTAACATATTAATAATCTATTAAACTAGTTTTAGTGCAGACCTCAATCTAACATCCTGTTATATTTAATAAAATAATTTACGTTAGGAAATTTAATAAAGCACAATTTCGACTTTATACTGACATGTATTTGTAATAGTTATAAAATATCAGTAGGATTAAAGCCTAGAAAACAAAGGAGTATTAAGGTTAATTGCCCGTGTATATAAAGAGACTATTAAGACAACTTTGGCAACTTAATTTAGTAGACTTATACAGGCTTTAATCTGATATGAAAGCCTAATTTAATTTTCAAAGAAATTCTAGGAACTCTACCGGAAATAATATTTACTGCTTATTTCGAAATAAATTAGAATAGAATTATAAAAATATCACAGATATATATTTTTCTAAAGCTGGGTTTCTTGGCATCTTGGCGCACCAGAAAAAAGAGATTTACTTGATTTCTTACAAAATTAAGCATTATCTATTACTCAAATCGCAATGTAGTACAAAATTTTGCTAGACAAGCATGCTGAATTAATAATGGCACAAATTTAAATGGCAATTAAAAAGTTATAGCCACGTTTGTGGTTTTGTGAATGGAAACGTATTTCGAACCTATTACCTGTTGATTTAGTTAAAAAGAGGTTCATCGTTCTTCGTATTATTGTAAAACATAAGATAAAAGAACAGAATATTATTGTTGATCTGAAAATGTAGACTCAAGAGCCAACAGGATTATGTCGACCTGAATATATTATGTACGGTAAAATTTAATAGCATAGCATAGCATTGTCATTCAGTATTTTTCATGCTTTTATCTGATTAGTAGTCGTTTTAAATTGCGAGAGCATATAAAATGCTAATATCGTTCTTATTATGTAAAGTGCACTTGTATGATGAATTACTAAACTATCTGAACTTTTTTAGCCTGTGGGAGGATTGAAGAATTGAAATATCGCATTTTTACAGCCTAAGATGCATGATAAATTTTTCTATGGCAGACTTTAGTTCAAATATTATCTCAAACTGATCCCTAACATTTATCATAATTTAATTTCCTGAGTCACATAATTACAAGATCAATCGACTTACCTGTAAGGAAGATCGATCGGAATTATCCGAGCATCTCCGCCATCCCTCATTACA
>MU182809.1:2518-49757 GCA_016904865.1 Pissodes strobi | reverse complement strand
GAAGATCGATCGGAATTATCCGAGCATCTCCGCCATCCCTCATTACATTTTGTAGTATACAACTTTTTCCCAATCGGTACAATTTTTAAGAAGTTATCTAAAAACATGGTGATTCAGCCGACCCTGGCTAGCCGCTCGAGCTCATGCATCGCCTTGATGCGTCATTACAATTTTGGTTCGTGAGATTTTTGATTACATTGCATTTGGGGTGAAAGGGAGAAGGTAAAGACTGGGTGGGTTTGTAATGAGGGATGGCGGAGATGCTCGGATAATTCCGATCGATCTTCCTTACAGGTAAGTCGATTGATCTTGTAATTATCCTTCGCATCTCCGCCATCCCTCATTACACTTTGTAGATGTTTAAAGTATTTGCGATGTAATCTACATTACCTGAAAACTGCGAGTTTTCTGTAGTCCTAGATTTGTAAGGCCCTTTTTATAGACTAAAATTCAAATTTATAACCATTAGATTTAATAACACACATCATGAAGGTACATATATCATGTTTAACGCTTAACTGATATTAACCTTTAACTTATTTTTAATACTATACCAATATTCTTATGTAATATGATAACAAGTTGGTAAGTAAGTTATAATTGTAGCTTAATATTTATATGATTCCTTAGAGTTTATGGTTCAATAAACAAGATGCCAATCCAGTGGGATTACCCACGTTAAGTTTTTTATAGAATTTCGAGAATACTTTTGATTTTTCTGTCGAGCCAGCTGTCTTCTAAACGGTTTGTAATGTAACTCCCATTCTTTGAGCTGCTGAAGTTGCCCCGTGTCGCGTGCTGTGTGCCCCAAAGATTTCCGTGTTTATACTGCTGGCTTTTAGTATTAACTTGACCCATCTGCTAATGGTTTGACTGTTGTCTGGGTGATAGGGCTTTTTGTGAGTGAGTATTACATTTTGTTTGGTTTTGCTACTTGTGGTATCGATTGCATCTACAAATGCAACGATCTATTAGCATATTTACAGTATCTGCAAATGCCGTAATTTCTGTTTTTGAACAAAAAAATACGTATGTTCACTAGCTGCAACTGCAATTGCAGACAGTGGAGGGTACGATCGATTGTATCTGCTAATACAACGAACTATTCACCTTTTATTGACTGGTAGCACCCTTTTTCCTTTTATGCGTTCTATGTAAATCTCTAATAGTGTGACTATACATAGTTCAGGTTGATTAATAAAATAAGGTAATATCAAACTAGGTTGAAGCCTGTTTAAGCCACTTGCTTTTATTTTATCCGGGAATCTGATTTCAATTATGTATTCATATTTAAAAATATTGTCTATTTTTACTTCCGGGTTGTCCGTGATTTGTGTGCCGTTATTAGTATTAAGAGTGTTACTAGCTTTAAAGTTAGATTTGTAGATTTAAGAATTCGTGAGGGTACATGCTCTTTAAGCGCTGTAGAACTGGGTAGGAATCCCAAGTAATTGAGTATTTTGATTTTGGGGGTCTTATGTTAAATGTTCCATTGAGAAAACTTTTTATAACCGCTTCGTCTTTTGTTTGAGTAGGATGACTCCGAAGACAATTGAATATTTAGGAGCTCAAGAATAAGTTTACGGTTTTATTATATATTTGTTGGCGCTTAGAAAAACAGAAATTCCCTATTTATTGTAAGTATTTCCATATTGTTTGAGGGCGCTATCTGTCAATGAAGAAATAATCAGTTTTATCGCTTCATTAGGTACGCTTTGTTATAGAATAGCTCTCCTGACAATGAGGAAGTTTCATCAATTTTTTTTTTTTTAAATTTTTTTTTTATTTTATTTTATTTTTTTTTATTACTGCTGATTTCGATAGCCCATGAAAAATAAGTAAACATATGTTTTTTCTTTTTTCCTTAAGCCGAAAAATCAGAAAAATGAGGCAGATACAACGCCTTGAGATGTGCTTATGACGTCATAATACACATGAATTGTTACGTCACACCATGCATGGTATATCTATATATACAAAACTAAAAACTGGTATAGCTCTTGTAATATTCATCTTTAGCGGAAATAAAAAAATACGTATCGATCTTTTTTTTTTTTTTTTTTGCGGTTCTATAGTTTACAATAAAAAATAATCAGTTTAATTTCTCAGGAAACTTCGTAATTTCCCTACAGCCAGAGAAATTTTCTTCCACAATGGTTGTTTCTCTCCGCAAGGAGGTGTGAGTAAGTATTTTTCAGGGTAAAGATAATAGACTGTTCTGCCAGTAGGTCCCTTTTCTCTTGTATAAACCCCAAAAGTGAGCATGGTTGAGGGGGAATAACTACGCTTTTTTTATATAAAACCTAAATCTTGTAATGTTTATGTAATTTTATTTATACTTTTAAGCAATTCTCTTTTGAATTACCAATAACTAGCCAATTGTCTAAGTAGAGTACAGTTTTTATACCCTTTAATTTTACATATCTTACAACTGGTTTCAGTTTTGTGAAAAGATATGGAGCTGTACATAAACTAAATGAAACACAATTAAATTGGTATAGTACGTTGCAAAAAACGAATCTTAACAACTTTTTTTGACTACTGTGCATAGGGATAAGGAAACATGCATCTTTAAGAGATCAGTTTTCTCCAAGAATGCGTATTTTGAAATTAAATTTTTTGCCGTCCTATGTAGTCTTCTACTTTGCTAACCGGAGTGGTGTCCTATTGAAAGGGATTTTATAATCCTGTACCCACTCTACTATTGAACTGTTTACCTTTTTTCTCTGCTAATTTTGAACGTATAATTCTAGTTCAGACGGTTGGCTAATTAAATTATTGAAAGGGAGGGCTAAGGCACTAATCCCACGGACTATAGTTGTTTCTGTAATTGATACAGTAGTGGTCTTGGCAGGATTTAGTTAGTACTCTCTTCGAGATTTAATTTTGATGGTCTGAGGACATTGCAGTTAGCAGCTGGTGGATACTTCTCTATCATACTGTTTTTTTTTTATCTTTAGTCCTTTTAAAGTAATTGTCCCGTCTAAACTATCTGCGTATGTAGTTCTGGCCTCGCAGGTGTCATTTCGTCGGTTTTTTTTTTGTTTTTTTTTTTTGTTTTTTTTTTATCCTACACCTACACAGCTAGGTGGTCGTTACTTTGTTCAGGACCATCTGGTGCTTCTGATGTTGGTAAGTCTTGATAGTCTTGATTTGGATAAGTTATTTCCTCAGCTAGCGTGAGAGGATCTTCTAATGCATTTGCAAATGCAAAAGAGTTTCCTTGGTTTTGCTACTTATGATATCGATTGCATCTGCAAATGCAACGATCTGTTAGCCTATTTACAGCATCTGCAAATGCTGCAATTTCTGTTTTTGAACAGAAAAATAGGTTCATGAATATGTTCACTATCTACAACTGCAATTGCAGACAGTGGGTACATCGATTGTATCTGCTAATACAACGAACTATTCACCTTTTTGCTTGCTGCTTAACCCTGGTTATGCTTTCGACTGCATCTGCAAATGCAACGATTTTTTAGCATATTTACAGTATCTGCAAATACTGTAATTTCTGTTTTAAATAGAAACCAAGAGTGTAATAATTCGCTACCTCCAATGCAATGATTTTATGTAAGAGGGTTGCAATAGTATGGTGGTTATTTGTTTTTGTATCTGCAAATACATAGCACTATACCGTTTTATTTTTGTCAGTACATATATCCTTTACATCGGCAAGTGTAGGGATATAGTGTGCCTCTAACTACTTTTACATAATATACCTACTGGGGTGGAGGCTGTTGGGGGCCCTTCACATCTGCAAATGTGAAGGCCAATTTTAGTTAAAGTTATTCGCATCTGCAAAAGCGAATTTGTAAATAGGTATTATTATTAGTTATTAACATCTCCTGCAAGCAATGTTTACTCCAATTTTTTCCCTCACCGGACGGCTCATGTCAACACGAATTGTTTAAAAATAATGCGTTCCGGTATTACATTGCTTCGACAAAGCCGAACGATAACATTCCGCCTTTTTCCCTTAATTTTGGGTTAGTTTTGGTTAGCACTTTTAGTTCTTGTTGATTGAGCCTCCGTTGCGAGCAAAGCCAACGGAGGGCCATGCAAGCTATAATAATACCCAACTTGGGATTTAGTCGCTCGTAAATTATGCGTCAGCTTGCCTTTGTGGCTAGTTTTTAGAGGTTAATTTCGTGAGAAAAGGACACTCTTCGACTTACTCAAAATTTTAATTTTTTATTTTATTTTTATTTTTTTGAAAAGTATTTGTTAATACAGTAATGGCAATAATTACAATATACATAGTCCTTATTCCTCTAGACAGTGTTTTTGAACACTGGTATCGAGGATAATTGCATTTTAGTAATAATAACAGTATGATGATAATATTTTAATTTTGAGTTTTATTTATTATCCTGTAAATAAGTTTATTCTGTTCAATTAATACCTTATGTAATTGCCATACTCTTAAATTTTCATATAGATCTGCAGTATGAGTCAGTGGATCATAATTAAATATAACTTTGTTTTTTTGTTTTGCAATATTTGCATCGAATCGAATTGTAGTTTATAGTCCCACATGTGCCCCATACGGGGATCAAATATCGAAAAACGAATGATACGAAGGCATTATAACCATTTGTTTCTATTTTTATATTCCTTTATATGGTATAAACGTTTTATTCTATGTAAAACATTAATAAATATGCAGGCCGACCGGTATATATTTCCTCCTTTTGATTGTGTTATGTAAACACTTTTTGTGATTGAATAGTATATTTCTTTGGTAGGATGTACGATTAGACGAGATTACTAGAGAACGGTTCGAATAGCTCGTATCGTTAACTGTTGCTTATTACTTATATTCATTTCGATATAATATATTTCAATTCCGAATATATTGTTTGATTCTGTGTAATTGTGCAAAGACGAAAAATAAATGTAACAATGTTTTGTCATGCCCTCGTATATAAATAACAGTTTGTTAGTATAATTCAAATCGCAGTGAGCACATTTAATTTTTGTTTACTGCTTCATTCGCATTTTTGACTGTAACCCGTTCGCACTCTATTTTATTCTAATAAGTATAGTTAGTTTTAGAAGTTTGAGAGTATTTTCCATTTCAATTTTATTAAGTAAAAAAATAAGGGTTACAAGTGTCATATTTATTCATAATACTCAGTTTAGTATTAACACATTTAGTTTGCTTTTGATACAAGAGATTCTGTTTTTATATATTTAAGATAACCAGGTATTTATGTATATTTGAAATTTTGCCATATAATCTAATATGGACTCACCCCCTGATTCGCTTCTTCCGATGCATATTGCCCCCTTTTTTCGCCTCCTTTGCGAGCAAGACGTATCACTAACACTTCACTATACTAGAAATACGATTTCTAGGCATTTTTCTTCTTAAAACCAAAAGAAAGAACCGATTTACGGATTCTTGCTTGTCACCGACCGGTACAAAATTGTAATGACGCATCAAGGCGATGCATGAGCTCGAGCGGCTAGCCAGGGTCGGCTGAATCACCATGTTTTTAGATAACTTCTTTAAAAATTGTACCGATTGGGAAAAAGTTGTATACTACAAAGTGTAATGAGGGATGGCGGAGATGCGAAGGATAATTACTTGCCTCATTATAACTATCTTTAGTTCAAAGATTATATCATTCCGATCTATTCTCTCTAATGTCATGATTTAATTTAGTAATTCTAGAAGGCAGTGTTTTTTTTGTAGCTAATATGAAAATTAATTGATTTATTTTTGACTGTAATTTTCATACCTGATATTATCTCGAGTGGAGAATTTATTTTGTTGATGTTATGAGAACTACTTGATTCGCTTATACTGTAATGAGATTTATCAAATATACCTTTACCTGACTGTCGATCATTTCTTATTGTACATCATATCTGCTGTCGTTATAGTTAACCGTAATTGTGTAATTTAAATTAAGTCACATATTATCTTGATCGATTATTTGATTTTGATTTCGATAATTCCTTCGTGATTATCTGATTTACTTGTGTGTTATATCTACCGACTTGAACCCTATTTACTATAATTAGCTGTTCATCTCATAGCAGTGCACGGTTCTATGTAGCTGCCATTTGCAATTTCAAGTTTTCGCTTTAAAACCCGATCGAACTGAGCTCATTTCATTTTTTATATCTATTTACATTATTGATTACTCCATTGATTTAGTGTGCCTTTTGACTTTTTATTTATATAATGATATTATCGCTGCCATGAGATTCATTTAGCTTAGTTTTGTTTGATAATATACAGAGGCTTGCATGTGTTTCCGCGAATACATTCCACTGCATTCAATACATATTACATAAGACTTCTGAGATGCGGCTGCCGAGTGCGAGGTGCCGGGATGTAAACAAACAAACGCTATGTCTAGACTCTAGTATTGACACGGTTCTTGAATAGTTGTAGGTTGTAATTCTGGGAGTGAGTTCGACACTAATGCAGTGCGCCAGACAAAAGAGTCCTTGTAAAGCCACGTTTTAGGTGTTTCCAGTTGTACAACGAACGGATGCGCGCTTGCTCTCTGTCGTCTGTCGCGACTGTCTGACAGGCGTTACTGGGGCGGGATGAAGCCAACTCCTGGGAACATTTGCCGTGACAATATCTGTAAAACAGGGATATCTCGGCCACATGTATGCGGCCTTCCAGACTATCAATATCCCGGGTCAACTCCGGGACGTCGACGAGACACTGCCTGTGCTTAGGTGCGTATAAAGTGTTTTGTTAGATAGATTATATTATATCACTGTTACTATTTTTAGGGTGCACATCTATTAATTTTCACATTAAACAAAACTATAATTTAAAAAAATAACTTATTCACTAATTTATTTGAAAAAACTACATTTTAAAGCGGCAAATTAATTGGAAACGCTAAAGGAGGCCTATTTTAATAAGGTAGGCGTATTTTAAAATTGACAATGGTTATCATAGATGGGTTGTCAACTTCCATTCCTGTCCATAATTTAATGGTAATCAACCTTCGAATTTCTACACATATGGATTCGCAAAAAAGTTGTAACGAAAATGAACGACAAATCATTAGCAGTAATTTTCATAGAAAAGGTTATTCAATCAAAGTATTGCTGAACGATTTAGTCGTTCCCAAAAGGCCGTGTTTAATCATGTTGATTATAGAGTTCATGGGATAACTAGAAGTGATCCTAGGAAGCGACGCCGACGTCGTCCCAGAAAAACGAGTGTGGAAGCAGATCGTCGAATTGTTCGCATTTCTAAGGCAGACCCGCACAAATCAGCGTGACATTTGGAAAAACTTTTTATTGAAAATGGAAGGGAACTCAGTGTTCGAACGGGGCTCAACTTTTTGGCACGATACCAACGAAGAAGCCTCCTCTTTTCGAGGCGAATCGAAGGAGCCGTTTGGAATTTGCTAGGCAACACCTTGCTAGGAACATCCAACAATGGAAGCATATATTATAGTCAGGTTATTCCTATGTATATAGATTTGGTTTGGATGGAAAACGTTTTATTTGGCGTCTACGAAATGAAGAGTTTGACCCCCTCTACACTATGAAAACAGTGAATTTTGGAGGAGGTTGTATCATGGTATGGGGCTGCTTCGCTTGGAATGGTATTGGTCCACTTTATAGAATAATTGTTAACATGGATCAGTGTGTATACATTATTATACTGGAAAACATCATGCAACCATATGCAAAGGAAAATGTATCAGTAATTCCAACACGAGAATGATCCAAAGCATTCTGCTAGGAGGGTCACTGACTGGCTGCAGGTTAATTATGTAGATGTTTGATGACCATTTTGTAACCCATCTCTTAACCCAATAGAAAATATTTGGATGATGGTATGGTAGGTATGATATGGTAGAGGGGTCGCCCGATTTGCCCTTCAACACGTCGACTACATTTGATCTTTTGTGTATACTCTTCTATTTTACATGATAATGCCTATCTCTTTCGAGAACATCAGAATATTTCCTTATTCCTTGAGGGCATCCCTTTATTACTTTGACTGCGACGGCTATTTCTCCAATGGTCGCGGTGACTTCACGGCTGGTTACCATGAATTTTATCCACATAGGAGTGGTTCCACTCCTCTGCGTGTTGTGGCGCGCTGAATGGATTCATGTGAGGTGTTGTCCCAGCGCCTTCTCTATATCGCCAACGAGATGTTGAAGAATATGGGTGGTAGACCTCGATGGTTGGTAGCCAAATTGTTTTGCATGCAGTGGAGCATTAGAAAGGATCTTGCTTCTGACGTGCCTCTCGATAATATTTTCCATCGTTTTAAGAAGGAAGGAGATTAAGCTAATGGGGAGGTAAGACTTTGGTTCCTCTTGCTATGGTCGCCTTGTCTTTGATATGAACGCTGCCTTAACTTTCCTCCAGTTTTTGGGAATGTAGCCCAGTGCAAAGCTGGCTATGAAGATTGATTGATAGTTAAAAGGAAGTAGGTTCAAGAACTTTCCAAAATTTCGACGCGGTATGAGAGAAGCTTGATGCAGTATTCCACTAGAGACTAGTAGACGTCTAAGTGAATAAATTATTTTTTAAACTTCTAATTATGTTTAATGTGAAAATTAATAGATATACAGCAGTAAATCGTATTTCTTAATTTATATACAGGGTGCTCATGATTTGCGAAAATATTAGGAATGCCAAGAATAAAGTAACTTAATTTTCGCCTTTAGAGTTTGTACATTGTTATTAAGCGCACTTGCGTAAACCTTTTGTTACAGGTAATCCCATAGATAGAAATCCATAATGGTGAGATCGGGACTTCTAGGAGGGCAAGAGATTGGCCCGTATCTTCAAATCCAGTTCTCAGGAAATAGGTGATTTAAACATTCTTTCACAACTAGAATGACTGAGTGTCAGCTTGGATTCAGAAATGCTTTTGAAATAATTGTTGCTATCTTCTCCGTAAAACGCTTATACAATGCTGTAGAATCTGCTTCATAGAATCTGATTCATAGATTTCATGAAAGTTTCTGATCATGAAGAGCTTTTAGAAGTTCTGAACGACGCGACGCTGGGTTTTAATGTCAAAAAGATAATAATTACATCTAATTTAAATTTGAAGGAAGTTTAGGCAGCGTTCATACCAAAGTAAGAATAAGTGGAAACATGTATGAAAGTGGCTAGATTGAAAACGGAGTTCGACAAGGCTGTATATTATCATCAACGTTCGTTATTCTATTCCCGTAAAAGGCGTTCGATCAACTATTTCATGATGCCACCAAGGACATAAAGATAAATAAAGAACTAATCAAAAACATAAAATATACAGACGATACGGTCGTTCTAGCTGCCTCATTCGAAGAACTACAACACGTAATATTAAGTACAGATAACGTAAACGGTTTCCAAAAAATATGGCTTACAACTGAATATTTTAAAAAACAAAATGGGTGGTCTCCAGTAAAAGAGGAATATATGCTGAAACACACATATATATTGAAGACTAGTTAGGAACAATAGTACATAACCAATGGGATAGGGATAGAGCGTAATTCAGAAGTAAACTTTTCCTAAAAATCCTGTGATATCAAACAATAGGCGGCGATTTTGGAGAAGAGGTCATGATCAAATGAGTTTATCCCATATTATAAAGGCAAATATGTCAGAGGTCCTTGTTATTAATTCCTGTTAAAAACTCTAATATAAAATACAACCCTTCATCTGGTTCAAGGTCGAATTATCCACTGGACAGAAGAAACACTGGACAATGTATATGGTTTATAAGAATCCAGAAGAGCCGACGGAAGAAAGAGGCAGGAAAAATGGCCGTAAATGAATAAAATGTAATAAAAAAATGGGTAAACCCTCGACATTTTAGACTAATTCAAATATGGTTGATAGCGCCGAAACGCCTGCAACATGATTTTCTTTTTAAAGTTAAAAAGGAAAGGATTTTAATTAATACAAACCTAACCCCGAGAGTAATGTGTGCAATATCCAGCTTCAGGTGTGGACTTCGTGAGCGCCACCAGTTCTGCCAGTTAAACTGGAAAAGCTCCACTCGTGTTATGCGGGGTTATTAGGCACGTTTTATTAAACGAACAAACACAATCTTAATTTACGGTTCGATCTATTGGCTTCTAGGTTTTTTTTTTAAATTTAAAACAGCAATAATCTACAGTGAAATTTAAAAACAAAGGAATGACAATAAAAAAACTATTAAGCATATAATGATGATGGTACAATATGATGATTGTACTGATACCAATTCTGTTGGTAAACTCGGTACTGTATGTATTACACCTAAAAACTTCAAGTATCACTTTGGTTTGCTTAAAATTAATACATATACGTCAATCGAAATGCATGAACTAGTAGCTGCAGTGCTGCACCAATTATAAATCCAGTAATAATAGTATTATTAATTAATAGCAAAGCCACATTAATTATATAAGTCGACCAGAAAATAAAAGAATTCATAAAATTAATAAAAGCTATCGGAAATCCTGGACAACAATGCTCAATTTAAAATATCCTATGCTGGAATGAAATGCAACTAGCGGTCGATGGAAAAAAAATTAACACAGATAAAAGCAATTAAATCATTAAATTAGACAAAAAACCTTAACAATATTTATCTCTCTCGAGTTGGAAGCTTACTTGGAGGATCAACTGCATCGGTGTTATAGGGTGAGCTCGGAAAGCCTCTAGAAATAATGGAAAATAACCTTTAGCATCATGTCGACCATGTGCCGGCAGGCAGTAAAAAAAATCCCAGATCCCCTAGAAGGGTAGTATTAAACACAATACAAAAAGGTTGAGTCACGTACGACTGCACTACGGCAAAAAATGCTTCCTTTCTTCCCAGTAGGTATTTCTAGAAGAACGAGATCATCAGTTTCAGTCTTCAGCCTTTTTCCACTTCCACGGAATTAGAGAACAAACGTCAGATCAGAAAAAATGGTAGTGCCGAGAGTACTTGTCGAATGAAGAAATAGTCGATACAAGGAATACTTCTAAGATAATAAACGAGAACCAAAAAAGATAAATATAAAGTAGAAATCCCAAATAACAAAGTCCACAACTGACGCGTCGGTAAGAAGGTGGAACTACAAAATAACCTCAAAATCCACCAAAATATAATAAAGGAAAACAATTATTGACGGTTGAAATAAATAAAGAAAATTAAAGAAAAATAAGGGAAAACCACGGGGAAATATGTAAGGGATCTATCCCTAGAGCACTATGAGAATAACAAAGACCAAGCAATACATGCAGAAATCAACAAGTCCTAGAAGAAAATAAGCAACATGTACTAGTTTTTACTATTGAAGAAAAAGAAAAATGTAAAAACTAACAATTATTCTCGAATTAACAGGTAAATGATAAAGCAGCAGCAGTATCTCAAAGCAAATCAGTGACCCCAACAAGTCAAAGCCATATCAGCCTGAGATTAAAAGTGAAATATTCAAATCGAAAGTTGTATATGAATTTGACCGATCTAACGAGGATCAAAGGTAGGTTATTAACTCAAGAAAACATAGTTATTGTAATAGAACTAAGCAAAGTTAAGCTAATAACACAATATCTTATTTTAGTTGTTCGATAAACCTAAGCTAGTTAACTAAAATAAATACAGTCACAAAGTGCTGGAGAACTTCATGAGAAAAAGGATGATCAGAATAGCCACTTACGGCCACCACAGTATTATAAATGCTAATACATATTATGTATTATTAACCCTATGTATAACTAATTAATATGAATAAATGCTGCTACTGGAAGTTTACTAAACTTACTGACAACAAATCAAATAAATGAATTTATAATTAATTAACCAAAGAGGTTAATATTCAATAATTCTTACCAGAAAATATAAAACCTTTGTTGGTAAATGTAGCAGATAAAATAAAATTTATAATCTTTTATAGTGGCAAAATCAGACTGTTAATAAACATAATGAAATCTGTCTGGTGTCCGTTATCATAACATAAAATTGGCGACTATACGAAAAATCTATACAAATATACAAAGTATAATATCTTTCTTTTTTAAATATAACTTAGTAAAGATGTTTATTAAGTTATCAGGTAATTTTAAATAATATTTCTATATTATTTTATTCTCTTTCTGGTCGATGGCTAAAACTGTTTAGGTAAAAGATTTTATTATATATTTGGTAAAAGCTCGGGATATTCAAAGTGATGTAGCTATTAAATTTGTCATAAAATATGATTATCATGTGGCAACAGTTTGTAGCGTAGTAGCCTACAATATATTTTAAAGAATACATATTATTCATAGAAACTTCACCACACTACAACCTTAATGCGACTTTGAACTGGGTAACTAAACGAATAAAGATATTTTGCAAAGTAATGCACATATTTAATTTAAAAACGTAAAGGTACAATTAGCAGCCTCAATATAATGGGTATCTACCTATTCAAAAACTTGTCTTAGAAATTCGCAAAATTTTGTATAATGAGACCAAACCTGACAGGTCGGTCAGCACTTAAAAAAAAATGCACATTAATTCACTAATAGACAATTTTGCACAGAATTATAGGAATAATTGAAACATTGTTTTAAGTAATTAAATAAACATTTATTATTGACCGGATATGAATGTGTTAATTTAGGAGGCAATATTGTTGAGCTGAATAGGATATTAATATAATTAATAACTTAGAAGTTAGTGGGACAGAATCAAGCATATGTCTCATCATTAAAATAATCTGTCGAAATTATTTAGGAATATCACAAAGCTAATAATTTTATGCTCCTAAAATAAGTTTGAGTTAGTTAAAATATTTATTTCGTCATATGCAGCTAAAAAAATTCTGGATATCATTCCCTTTGGAATTTACAATCACCAAAAAGAGGCTTATTGGAATATTAATAAACTATTAACTATATTATGGCTTCAACTTTTATGTAGTCTAATTCTTTTCCTCCCATTGCCTTATCCATTACAAAATACCGAAACAGAATTACGGCACTCGACGCGCGTTTCGCTAACCATGTTAGCATCATCAGGAAATGATTAAAACTGTTAATCAAATTTTAATCATCTCGTGATGATGCTAACATGGTTAGCGAAACGCGCGTCGAGTGCAATAATTCTGTTTCGGTATTGTGGATAAAACTCCGTTTTAGTGCATGTTGCCGAAGGTTCCCAGCCCCAACATCGGCGTTATAAAATGTTTTCCTCGTAAAATAAGTTGTTGACGTTTGTAAGTCTCATCAGGTGGCCGAAATAGTAAAATTATTGTTTCTTTATAGTAAACGTGAACACTTGCCAATTCTCCCTAGGACTTTTTCGTTTGTTATTCTATGTTCTAGGCTATTCGAATAATTCGGGGATAGATTCACATTTCGTAGATCGCGACTTTCTTCATCAGTTGTTCTGGAATCGCCTATAATGTCTCCATCCCATAGTTCATGACGGGAAGCACAAAACATTTGACCGGCCTAAATGTCAGGGATATGCTTTCCTATTTACCTAATTAAGTTTGACCACGCTTTTTCGATTCTGGATCTTATTTTTGTAAAAAATAAAATTGTGACTTGGTTGCTCTTAATTTTGTAAAATTCAGTTATTTTCTTCTTTAAAAACTAATAGGTTATCGGTGAAAAACGAAGTCATATTTGAAATCAGCACATTATAATAGACGCAAAAAGTCGAAGAATATCAAGGAGCGACAAAGAATTTTAAAATGCAAAATAGTGATTAAATGTGAGCAATATGACGATCCAAACCACTGGAATGTTAAAAGTAAAGTAATTTTGCGGTATTTGGTTCGGTCGGATGGGTTATATCGTTATAAATGCTACCAAACCTAGTTTCTTCCCTTTCGCTGGTAGATTTATGTGTTTGATATTCTCTTTACCCTACATTAGAACCTAACACACCTATTTTGAACTTAAAATTTAAAACATTAACTGTTTCATAATGTGGAATATTAGAACGCACCCAACTGGTATCGACGAGTCCAATTCCGAAGTGCTCGTCGCCATACCTCATTTTCGAACCTTCTCTTCACGGATGTCGATATCTTTTGGCAATTGACGTGGCTTTTCTCTTCTGCGAGCCCAACGCGTAGGTAGAGAAAAAGACAAGTCTCGAAGTTAAGATTTTTTCGTTATGATTTTTTAACATCAGGGCCATTTTTCGTATAAATTTATAGTGAAATAAATTGGCAAATACATATCCATTAATATTTTCTCGCATAGTCGGCAATATCGTCCCGTAAATCTTCTTTATGTAAAGTGAAGTTACCGGTTTAAAAGGGTTCTTCCTCTGGGCTGAACCTTCGTCTTCCGCCCGGTTTTTCACTAGCCTACAGTCTCCAGCTACATTCAGCCCGTTTGAGATCTTTTGTTAAAGTGATGCTGATCGCATGGTGTGACGTGTAGCTTCACAGGACGCGTCAAAACCCAAATTTGGGACACCTAAGTAATTGTAAGAGTTAAGGACTAACCACCAACTACTGCCAATCGAGCTGCCAGTGGATTCGCCTCCCGTAGGATTATAAGAAAACAGGTAGGCTCTATAATTACCCATTTTTTACCATATCGTACCTTATCACTTTCAAACTAACCATTTAATGATCTTTAATCGAATATTATCTTTTAATGTACCTATTACTGTTTCTTATCGTTATTTGATTAGCTAATATCGACTTCCTTTACTACCGTATATGATATTTTCTTAGTTAGCAAAGGTCTCGCTAACAGCATAGTAATTATCTAATTTATTTTTTGGATCTCGTATACTTACTTAAATGCTACTCTTTTACTGTAATTTACTGTAAGTCTTATAGCAGTAAACCGTCTTACCTAACTGCTACTTTATATTTTCGTCTCTATGCAGGTTACCGAATTGAGCTCACTTCGATTTCCCCTGTAGATATTCTCTGATTAATTTTTGTTCTTCAGAGGTTAAGCGATTTGATTTAATTTAGTTGATGTGATCGCCGCCATAGGATCAATTTAGGTTAGGTTTTTTATTTAGCATTCTTATTTAAGGTGTTCTGTGATTAACTATGTTTAGTTGGAAGTAAAAATTCAGATTTTAGCTAAAGATATTTCAAAAATAGAAGTTAGGCAATATTATTGATTTAGGACTTAATCTACACTTTATTTTAGGTACAATGCCATAATATCAACTACGTTTGAGCCCTAATTAATTTTTCTTTGTCTATGAAAGTATTTCCCGATATTTTTATATAGGTACCTGGGGTATTTTTCTAAATTTTACTACCCTAATTCCAATCCTTAAAAATCATTGTTGTATTCATACCAGAAAATTTAGTTGCGCTTTCGCCCAACTGTCATCAACTCTATATAGAGCAATGAAACTTTCGCGTTGTTCGTAAGAAATTAAAATTCCTATACACAAAAATTGTAGAACTAATCATATCATCTTTTGTACTTATTTTTGTTGTATCATGGAATGTTAGGCAAAGGCACGAAATCTGAAATACTTCTTTGTCATTACGTTTTCCTCTACTGAGAAATTGAAATCAGATCAATCAGGTTAAATAGTACAAAATTTATGATAAACGCCAAAGAATAGGAATTTTTAGTCCATATGCGGGGCCAGCATATGGTGGGTTTCTTCCTCATCCTTCTTCTTCTTCTTCATTATTAAGCAAGAATATTTTATTTCTTCTAAGAAGGTAACAAGTTTTAACCATAAACTAAAATCAACCAAAAAAAGTCAATAACGTGTTAGCTACAATAATATTTTATTCACGATCTGGGCACCCAAAAATACCTCTGTCTTCGTTAGAAAGTCCTACGTAATCTTCATGTACGTATCTTTTGCAAATTGAACATATCAGCCTGCCGGTCTTCACATAAAAAACAAAACCAGGATTGTAGCACTTTTAATCTTTTCTTTCTAGCTTTAGAAAATAAATCTCTGGAAATATCTGCCTGCCAGTCTTTACCACATAAAAACAAAACCAAGGTTGTAGCGATTTTAATCTTTTCTTAATAAAGTCTTTCCCACTTGGTGCTTTGGACTTAGCTTTAGAAAATAAGCATCTGGAAACATATGCCTTCCGGTCTTCACCACATAAAAATCAAACCAAGATTGTAGCAATTTTAATATTTTCTTAATAATATCTTTCCCAGTTGGTGCTCTGGACTTAGCTTTGAGAAATAAATCTCCAGAATCAGCTACCTGCCGGTCTTGACCACATAAAAACAAAACCAAGATTGTTTAGATTTTAATATTTTTTTAATAATATCTTTCCCATTTGGTGCTTTGGACTTAGCCTTAGAAAATAAATCTCTGGAAACATCCGCCTTCCGGTCTTCACCACATAATAAAACAAAACCAAGATTGTAGCGGTTTTAATCATTTCTTAATATATATCTTTTCCACTTGGTGCTCTGGACTTAGCTTCAAAAAATACATCTCTGGAAACATCTGCCTGCCGGTCTTCACCACATAAAAAAATTAAACCAAGATTGTAACGTTTTTAATACTTTAATCCTTAATAACATCTTTTCCACTTGGTGCTTTGAACTTAGCTTTAAAAAATAAATATTTGGCCACATACTGCGTCCTAGTGGTTAAGGCTGGCCTACGGGTTATGAATACCCTTGTCTCAGACGTAATAAGATAACCAAGATCCTTGAATGATGAATTCAGATCAATTTTCTCAGGACTATTCATATATTTTTCCTTATCGGATTGCTCTTTATTTTTTAAGCGCTGAAACAGTTTTATTAATGGGTCATCTTCATCGTGATTACTCCTAGCAACGGAAAAACCTGATGTGCTAAAGACTCATTAAAGTCATCCGAGCTTGAGCTGTCATATCGCTAGTAATTATTTGATTCCGAGGAGGAATCAGCACTTTCCTATTGGTGCTCCTATTTTTCTTAGTTTTCTTTACTCCACTTGGCCCAAGCATTCTTCCATCATTGATTTGTGTTCGAGGCTCTTCAAAAAGGGTTATTGTTGGTCGACTAGATACAAATGCAGACTTTGGTAAATCACATTTGGGCCAAACGGGCAAATTCGCGTGACTTTGAATCCAGATATTATGTTGGTGGATGTCATAGTCATACTGAAGCAAAAAAATTGCCAAATCGCATCTTTATTAGGAGTTTTCGGGTTGAGTAACAGAAAACTTTAAAATGTCTTGATTCCATAATCCAGAATCCAGAATATTTGAAAACAGCCAAATAACATTCAGACATTATAATAAATGTTCATGAGATTATCTTGGATCTAATCTATACAGACATTGCTTACCACTAAGGCTGGTAAATAGATGATTCACTATTTTGGGATGTAATAAATAGGTGTACTGTGAAGCGTATTAGCACGCCTGAAAGCTATTCATAATACAGTAAATATATGAAACTGCTTATCAAGAAATAATCAGCTATACTAAAGATACAAGTAATCAGAGGATTATATATAGTAAATTCGTAGTAAATTATCGTTGGTAAAAGAAAAAGCTAAAATATCGTATAGAAATGTACATTTTTATCCATTACATAAAAATATTTAATATTTAAGGTTTATATGAAATCCTTGCAAAAGGACATAGTTTCAAGGCAGTTTTCATATATGTACAGTGGGGGATTTACCCTAAGGCCCGGTAGGCCCGGGCCTAGGGCGGCCAGATTTTAAGTTGGCAATAAAGTAATTTCATTATGTAGTCTATATGGTGGATGCTGAGAAAGGGGCGGCTTATAGCTTGGGGCCTAGGGCGTCCGAGACTGCAAATCCGCCACTGTATATGTATATAAAAAAATGTTATTATTCAAAATATAACTTTTCTTTTTTTAAACCAAGAAAAGACCGGTGTCAAATGAGCACTTATATTTTATGAGTTTTTATAGACTTAAACGATTAATCGGAAAAAGAAAATATTTGATTGTGATATCGAGAGAGTTAATTGGCTTTTCCCATTTCCGCCCAGCGTCCTCATATGAAGACGCTTAGAAGTTGGAGCAGTCGTTTTTTCTATACAGCATAAGGTTGTAAAAGTATAAAAATTTTTACTACAATTTTTATCCTTGAAAACAATTTCAAATTCCATTCGTTATAATATTGTCCTCAAATGAAGACGCTTGACGTCAAAGACATTTTTCCTGCATATGAATTTTATTTTCAGAATCAACAGGAAAAACTTTCTTCGGTTCTTGCTAAGTATGTTTTCTCTAAAGAAATTGAGTGGATATGCTAGCTATTCCACCAGATGTCGATGAACTGACGGACGAAAGAGATTTCGATGAAGCAGAGCTGGATATACCGTCGGTTTTAGATGTTCCTGTACTGTTAGAGGTTGAGTTACCATCTGATGAAGATTCTGATGATGATATAGTGAGTATTTGCAAGGCACAGATCGTTGTCGCTTCCAAGCATATCCAAACTAAGCTCGGATGCAGACAAACCAGCATCAAAGCGCAAAAATTAAACTGCGAACCTATATGGCAAAAACTCATCCTCAGTATGATGAATGGATAGATTCAGATACACCGAATGTCATCTTTGATTCTATAAAGTCAGCATTATCTGAAATTTTTTTTTATCGATGTTTATCAACTAATGGTGAAGGAATCGATTCGCTAGACCATTTTTTGACGTCGACATTGAAGACACGGAAATGTTTGTGAGTTTTCTGATATTTTCCGGATACCGTACGCTCCCTAGTGAAAGAGATTACTGGTCGGATGCTAAAGATCTTGGAATGCTTTAAGTAAAAAATGCAATCAGTAGAAACCAATATTTGGAACTGAAATCAGCCTTACATTTCCAAGATAATACAAAAGCTGCTGATAATAAGGAAGATAGATTCTTCACAATAGAGCCTCTCATTTATATTATAAATACAAATTTTCGGAGGTGGGGTATAGAAACACGAATCAATTGATGAAATGATGGTTAGATACTACGACCTCCATGGACTCAAACAATTTATACGTGGCAAGCCAATAATTGCTTGGTTACAAACCTTAGGCCTTATGTGGTGGCTCTGGATATTGCCTCAATTTTTCTCTTTATTGTGGAAAAGAAATAATCAGGAACAGTAACCATTAGGAACAAGGGTACTAGTAATGAAATTATAATGGTACGTTGGAATGACAATAGAAGTGTTACGGTAGGGTCTAACTTTGGTACAGTTGAACCACTAGTTTCAGTTTCACGTTGACATAAAGACAAAAAAGAGAAGGTACCAGTTTCACAGCCAAGCGTGATCAGTACTTATAATAAATACATGGGTGGCGTGGAACATCACGACTAGTTACTGGAAAAATATTCCATTGCAATACGGGGAAAACAGTGGTATGGTGTTTATTTACCCGTATTTTAGATATGGCAGTAGTAAATAGCTCTATTTTGTACAACTTACAGCATTCTAAAAGTACTACATCAATCAAAGAATTTCGAAGAAATATATCAGTTGCATATCTGAAGTTAGGCTACGGTAGATGGTTTTAAAAGGTAGACCATCAGCCAGTGTATCTTCCAAGGCTCTAGTTATTTTTTTTTTGGCAAAAGGCAAGTGATATTGGCCTCAGCGTACTTCCCAGAGGAACGAGAAGAACCTCCTCCCCAACTGGTCCAGAATCTGGTAACATGGTGCAACAGAAGGAATAGACAACTAATTTTGGGCTGCGACGCGAATGCACACCACTCCCTATGGGGCAGCACAAACATCAATAAGAAGGGTGAGCATCTTTTAGAATGTTTGTTTTCTAAAAATTTAAACATTATTAATAAAGGTAATAAACCCACCTTTATAAATGGGGTAATAAAAGAAGTTTTAGATACAACGCTACCTACCCCATTTATAATAAACTACATAACCAACTGGCTTGTCTCGGACACTCACTCAATCCCATCACATGCACATTCGCTTCGACATATCCGTTGAAAATACTAAAATGGCTAGCAACCGAGTGCCCTAACTTACCGATTGGATTGTCTACAAAGAGCATCTAAATTCGTAGCTTGAGGGCGAACCGCTATCCGCTTTAACTACTAAAGAACTTGATGTAGCCTCGATACACAATCGGGATAACTATCATAAAACCCTATCCGAGTATAACAAAGAGCTTCACAGATTCAAAAGAAGAACTTTTCGGTCCTTTTGTGAAGAAATGCTGTCCAAGAAGCACTCAAACGAAATCGGCCTACTAAAGAATAGAGCCCACGACACCTATGCTGAGACACCTGAAGAAAGTCTAAGGATTCTTCTAGAAAGACACTTTCCAAGTCAAGCATAGTTGCTAAAGGCGAGCTGGCAAAAGAAGACGAGCCCATTGAAACCGCTCAGCAGCCTACAAGAAAGGCAAAAGGTTAGCCAAAAAAAATCTTTACAAAAAAGACAATCAGATGGGTGATACATAACTTTAAACCCTATAAATCCCTGGGAGTAGATGGGATCTTTCCAGCCTTCTTACAACAAGGTATAGAGCACCTACTATTATTTGATTTATGTGCAGAACTTATCAAGCGAACGCCCAGCGTCCTCAAATGAGGACTGCCCTTAACTTTGTTACTAGGATAAATATTTAGAGTTAGAAGGGTTCTTGTATCGTACAATATATTCGAAGATTAAGAAAAACTTTTAACTTTCTTTATATCAGTTGATAGATTTTCGAAATGTACGTAAAATGTCGAGTCTATTATGCTGGTTTCATGTGTTTTATATAGAAATGACCGGGAAAGTCGGATTTAGCGTCTTCTCGGTCTATATAAATATGCGAAATAACACATTTCCACGTTTTATAAGCAAGACTTCGAGAGTTTCGAAACTATTCGAAATAATGTATGATATTTGCTCATAATTACCTATACCTTTATAAGTGTACGTGAAATATCGAGATCATAGGGAATTCAGTCATTTGGTGAAAAATGGTAATTTTTCAATTTGGTACAAGAATCCTTATTAAATTCAGTTTTTCCGAATTTACAAGAGAACGGCTGATCTGACATGAAAACTGTATCAGACAAGAATAGTAGATCTTGTAGTTTTACACATTTTTAGTACTTTTTTCTTTAATAAGTTTCGAGTTCGCGCTAAAAGTTTCGGAAATATTGCGCTTTATTAGTTTCGGTCAAGTTCCTGTTTGGTACAATATATTCGAAGATTAAGACAAACTTTTAAATTTCTTGATATCAGTTGATAGATTCTTTAAATCTGCATAGAATTTCGAGTGGCAAATGTAAATGCAATAATAAAGACGACCCTATTTTTACTGATCTCTTTGGTCGGAAGAATGATTTCAAAATAGGTAAAACTCTTTGAGATATGTTACTTGTTCCCTGAAGTTGCTCCTGGAACCGATCTTTAGACGGTACCCCTTTATAACTGCCATGCTTATCTTCCTGTTTTAGAACCGACTTTAATACAGTCGGGAGTCGGATTTCTTCTATTGATATCTCCAGGAAGTTAAGCCTGACTAATGAAAGGTAAGGCCTAGAAACCGCTCTCACGAGTTACCTACTTCTGGGACACAATCACAAACATTGCATGGTCGTTTGGCACATGTAAAAATTAAAGATTTTTACGCTTCTTAAAAAACAATTTTCTAAATTGAATAATAATCGAAATTATTTTAAAAATTAGGGTGACGATTGTCCATTACTATTTTTTCAAATTCTTTTAATGTTAGCCGAATCAAATGGACATGATTTAACTGAAATTTCTTTGCATTTTGCAAGTCACGTTTGGCATATAAGACCATTCATTAAACAGTTTGAAGGCAATGACGTTACAGTTTTAGATATATACCTATAATATTATGAACACTTTAAAAATAGCATTAAAACAAATTGTTGGTTATGAATTCCAAAAATTAATAAACATTTTGAGAACTGAATTTTTATTGATAAGTTTATGAGAAAGTTAAAAATAATATTTTATTTTTCATTGGCAAAAATTTGTTGTACGTGGATAAAGGCATAAAAACATTTACCTTTACATATGTATATGCCAAACGAAAAACGACCATGTAGATAGCGTTTTTGATTGTTTCGAAGAGATAGCCCCTGGACCGGTTTAGGTCTTGCCCTTCGTTAGGCAGATGTAGCAATATCACTATAGTCATTCGGCAAATGTATCATATACGGAACCTTGGGTCTTTATCACTACCATTAATGAAGGACAATGATATCCATTTTCTTGTATTTTATATTTTGTAAGGACATTTTTCCAAATTTTATCTGACAGCATAAAAATATTTTGCATCACGTACAATGCCCAAATGTCAATTTTTTCATCAAAAATTTCTAGACTTTGACCGAATTTTATGCGTTGGTTTGGCCAATTGTGGTAAAGGTTACGAATCAACGAGGGCGATTTTTTTGTCTGGCAGAAGCTGCGGTTTTCTGTTTTTTTTTTTTTAACGCTTGGTTCACCGTCATCGTTAGATTAAGCATTCTCATCTGTGTCGTCTTCATGAGCAAACTGTACCATCATTTTATTTGCCAAATCGAATTTAAAATCAGGAAGGTACATTATTTCATGTTCATAAACAGAAATAAAATAACTGTAGTGGTCATAATATCGGTCTAAAAGGGACGAACCTGTAAAATACCCATATATATCGAGAGAAAATTATCAATATGGCCTTGAATGGGTTTCGTAGAGACCCTAAGTACCTCCTGTACGTATATAGAAGTATCAAAAAACAGAGAGCATATGGCGAAAAAAAATATTAATTTGCCTCAATAATTATTAATATTGTAATAGTAATAATCTCAGACAATAAGGTACACAAATGGGATAATACTTTATGGTTTTTGTAGTAATTACTGATTGTTTCTAATACACACAACTCTTAGAGTTTTTGTAAACAACAACTTAATTCTAAAGCATAATCTACATAGCTGACGTAACACGCGCGGCGATTTATTTGCGCTTGCCCGAATGGATATCTTATAATAAGATATATTATATGTTACAAGATAAAGAACTTTACACCAGCAGCGTTTGAAAAAATTAAGATACTTTGGACTCGAGGCGGATGATGTAAATACAAAAATATGGACAATCTTATTTTAACTGATTTCATTGGTCGGAAGAATGATTTCAAATTACGTGAAACTCTTGAAGTTTTTTACTTGTCTCAAAGAACCATGATGATACTGCTTTTGATTGCATCCCTGAGGCTGCTCCTGGGACCGGTCTCTAGGTCTTGCCCCTTTTACACCTGCCAGGCTTAATTTTTTCGTTTAGACCCCCCAGGAGGTTAAGCCGGACTAATGAAAGGTAAGACCTAGATACCGCGCTCACGAGCTACCTACTTCTGGGTCACAATAAAAATATTACATGGTCATTTGGCACATGCAAAAACTAAAGATTCTTACTCTTCTTAAAAAGACATATTGTCGACATGTCGACCTAAGAAATAAGCGAAATTTGCGTTTACATTTGAAGGGCTATTATGGACAAAAAATTATCAATACTAGTCAGAAATACAATGGGATAGTGTTATTTGGAGTGACGAGTGTAGTTTGAGATATATATGTGGTGGAGATTACTGAAATAGGGTATCGAGAACAAAAAACGAACCATATCATCTAGACTGTTTACGCTGACAAGTCAAATTTCCCTCTTCTGTAATGATTTGGGGATGTAGGTATGTTGGCCCAAGGTGTTGGAAAGTTTGTGCATCATATAAGACTGTCAACGCTGCTGGGTACAATTACATCCTCAGAAACAGTTTAATGTCATCCATTGAAAGATTCAAAACAAGAGAAATTTAATAAGTGTTTCAACAAGATAGCGGTGCTAAAATAGTAAAGGAATGGATATTGCAATCAATCGCCACATTGAAATACTCTAGCATCATATGAAAAAACATACCTGCTAGACTTGGTGTAACCAGTTCCATAGACAACTAAGCCAAAATAACCCGAATTTTTTTTGCGTCGATCAGTCAAATTTCCCGTTTCTGTAATGATTTGGGATGCATGTTTACCAAAGGGTTTGGAAAGTTGTGCGTGATATAAGGGACTGTCAACTCTGTTAGGTTCCTTCACGTCCTCATGAACAGTTTAATGTCATCCATTGAAACATTAAAAACAAGAGAACATTAATAGGTGTTTCAACATACATGCTAGACTTGCTGTAACCAGTTCTTTAAAGAACTCACCAACCCAAAATTACTCGAATTTTGCTTACATCGATAAGTCAAATTTCCCGCTTCTGATGTAACGATTTAGAAATGGATGTCTGCTCAACATCCTTAGAAACAGTTTAATGACACTCAATGAAACATTAAAAATAAGAGAATATGAGTAAAAGGGGTAACGGCAATACAGAAGCCGACCCAAATGACAACCTCACCTGCACGTGGTGCATCCTGGCAGATAACCAACGAGGCTCTGTCGACCGAATGTCCGTCGGAATAAACGGGCCCCTCTCAACAGCCAACAGCTTCGGGTGGATGAGCTGTAGAGAAATAGGGCAATTCCTTGTCCCTGGATGGAGAAATCGGTCCAAAAGGCGGATGAACCAAATAAAGTCAACATCATGGAGATGCAGAAGGCAACGGGAGACCACTGCATTAAAGATCTATACAGATATCCCCAGGACATCCGTCCAAAAATCTTATTATGCTGGAAGAACATGAACGAATGGCCTCTAGTCCCGGCAGATCTTAAATGATCAAGAGGTGCGAAGAATCCCCCGGTTTCAGCTGAATAAGATTACAAAAATAGCCACCTGGAATGTTAGAACGTTATATGCAGCAGGAAAGCTACACAACCTAACCCAAGAAATGAACAGGCTGAAGATCAATATTTTGGGAGTAAGTGAAGTCCGATGGCCAGGTAACAGAATGATACAGTCAGGAGAGAAGGTATTTTACTTCTCAGGAAACGATAATGACGACCCGAATCACCGACATGGAGTCGGAATACTACTAGATAAACAACTTCAGACCTCAGTAAGAAACTACTTTATTCCTATCTCTGAAAGACTTCTAGTACTCCAGCTCAGGGGCAAACCAATCAATATTAACATCATTCAGGCTTATGCCCCAACAGCTGACAAATCAGACAACGAGATAGAGGACTTTTACAAACAAATAAATCAAAGCCTTAAACTAACCAAACCGAATGAAATCAACATACTAATGGGAGACCTTAATGTCAAAGTGGGTAGGGGTAGAGTAGGAACTAGGTGACAGAAAAGAAAGAGGAGAAAGATTAATCCAGTTTTGTGAGGAAAACAATTTGGTTATTAAAAATACATGGTATAAATTACCATACAGTCGCCTCTATACTTGGAAGTCACCTCAAGATAAAGACCAACGCATTGTATGCAACCAAATAGATTATATCATGATTAATCATAGGTTTAAGAACCTGATAACCAGTGTTACTACAATGCCAGGTGTTGATATCGAATCAGATCACAACTAAGTTGGTGCCAACATCTCGCTACGTCTGTCTAAAGCCAAAAGGAAAAATAAGAAGAAAATATTCGACATAAAACTGCTCACAAATACGGACATTCAGAATGAGTACACACAATACTTAAATAATCAACTTTACACCATAACTTCAGTCAGCGATGTGGAAGGATGTTGGTATAACATAAAAAAAGCTTTTGAAATCAAAACGAAAAGTTTCTCCAAAAGGACAAACACACAACAAAAAACGAATGAATGGATAACCCGAGAAATATTAGAGCTAATGGAAGAACGAAGACTATGCAAAATTAGGAAAGACATTAACAAGTACAGAGACCTACAAAGTAGAATCAGAAATGAGATTAGAAGAGCAAAGGAAAAATGGCTTATTGAACGATGTGAAGAAGCTGAACATCTCAGTCGACTTAATGATACTTTCAACCTACACAAAAAGATGAAAGAAATAGCCGGGATATATAAGAAAGAAGCAGCACAGATTATTTGAGGTGAAAATAATGAAATGGTAGTGGCTACAGACAGAATATCGGAAATCTGGAAGGAATATGCAATTAAGCTTTTCAATGACAACCGACCAAACAACCCAACGATTCAATTAGAAGAACTGACAGAACCAAGTATATTAATAGGAGAAATCAGACACGCGGTGAAGCTTATGAAGAGTAACAAAACCCCAGGTCCTGATAATATGTTTTCTGACACGTTCCAATTTATTAATGAACAGAACATAAAGATAATTTCCAAACTCTTTAACAACATATATGACATATTCCAGAGGACTGGCTTCGATGTACTTTTATAACTTTACCAAAATCAAGTACTGCAAAAACATGCAAAGATTACCGGTTTATAAGTCTAATGAGCCATTTCTTGAAGCTCTTTATGCGAATTTTGCATACGAGGCACTATAAAAAATGCGAAGAAGCTAGCGGCAGCAGTCAGTTTGGGTTTAAAAATGGTTTCGGAACAAGAGAAGCAATGCTCGAAGCAATGTTCAGTATACAAACCTTGGTACAAAATTGTAAGGACCAGAGAAAGGATGTTTTCATGTGTTTCATCGATTATGAGAAGGCCTTCGACAATGTAAAACATGACTTCCTAATATCGTACCTTAAGGAACTAGGTCTAGATGGTAAAGACATTCGATTAATTAGCAATCTGTACTGGAACCAGAAAGCAGATATTCGATTGAGCAACCTGTCAACAACCGAGCAGTTCGATATAAAAAAAGAGTGTAAGACAAGGCTGCGTTTTATCACCGATGTTGTTCAATCTCTACTCGGAAAGAGTGTTTTTTGAGTCGGTTTTAGATAACCCTATAGGTATTAAAGTGAACGGGATACATATCAATAATATGAGATATGCAGATGATACTGTAATAATCGCAGATAATGCAAACGATCTTCAGGAATTATTGAATCACGTAAATGAAACAATCACAAGATTAGGCCTGAAAATTAATATAGAAAAACGAAGTTTATGGTCGTATGAGTACGACTGATATTCCACAAATCAGAATTCAGGTAAATGAGAAGAATATTGAGCAAGTGACGCAATTTAAGTATCTGGGATGTATGTTGAACCAAAATTGGGACCCAGAACAAGAGATTAGATGCAGAATAGAACAATCAAGAGCAGCCTTCCTCAAACTCAAAAAATTTCTCACAAATAAAAATCTAAACTTCAAACTAAGATACAGAACTCTAAAATGTTACGTTTGGTCAGTTCTTTTGTACGGTGTAGAGGCCTGGACAATAAAAGCAAGTTCCATAAATAAATTGGAAGCATTCGAGATGTGGTGTCTGAGAAGAATGCTGAGAATATCTTGGGTAGACCACATACGAAATGTAGAAGTTCTTCGAAGTGCACAAATAGAAGATCGTGAGCTTTTCGAAGTAATAAAACGGAGAAAAATATCATACTTAGGACATATTATGAGAGGAGAACGCTATGAATTCCAGCGCCTTATCCTTTAAGGTAAAATCGAAGGAGGAAAGAGGGGAATAGGAAGAAGGAAGCTTTCGTGGTTGCGGAATATTAGACAATGGACGGGAATAAGTAGTTTTCAAGAACTCCAAAATGCTGCAATTGACAGATACATATGACGGACGCCTATGCAAGAATTTGCATCGCACTCGAAGAAGACGAAGAAGTAAAAGATTCAACAAGATAGCGCTGCTAAAATAGTAAAAGAATGGAAGTTGGAAAATAAAATTCCGACGTTGACTTGGGTATCCAGTAGCTTCGATCTATCGCCAATTGAAACACTTTGGCATGTTATGAATAAATACTCGACATGCTGTAACCAATTCCTGGCACTCGTTTATTGCTGAAGATTGCAAACAGATAGTAGACACTATGCTAAAGGGAATTCAAGCAGTTCTGAAGCAAAAGGGAGATGTTACACACCGGTAAAGTCATCGACGATTATTGGGCTAAACGAAATGATTCAGCGTAATGATATTTAATTTAGTTTTATGGGCATATCACTAATTTTCTAATAATAATTTCAATAAAAATGTTTACAAAAGTATCTTAAATTACAATAATAATAATCGAAATCAATAGATTTTGATTTTGTGGTTACTAACGGTTCCTAAAATAAAGTATAGACTAAAAATATTGACTGGGCTAAATGATATGACTCTGGGATCGTACTTCCAATAAGACTGAAATTCCATATTCATAATTTGGCATATGCCCACATGTATTCTATTTGTCACATAACATCTGCAAATGCCTACGATTCATCTTTCAATAGCTTTTTGAACTACGGAATTATTTTTTATGCCCCTAGTTCAATTGCTAACTGCAAAAATTTCAATTGATAAGGTTTCGTTTATAACACGGTGGAGATAAACATGTCAAGTTGTTGAATTCCTATTTCAAAAAGCGTAAATATTTTTAAATTTTTAAATTGGCCGAACGAGCATAGTGATATTACTACGCCTGTCTAATGAAGAATAAGGTTCAAACCGGTCCCAGGGACTACCTCTTCGATACAATCAAACACGCTGTCTTCATGGTCGCTTTTCGTTTGGCACATGTATAAATTTAAAGGTTTTTATGCGTTTATCCAAGTACATTAAACTTTTTTCTATAAAAATAATAATAATAATAATAATAATATTTCATTTATTTTTAATTTTCTCATAAGCTTATCGATGAGATTTCAGTTGTAATAAATTTCATTAATTTTTAAAATTTCTAACTAACAAGGTTATCTTTTTCGTTTTGTATTAACCCTATTTTTTAAGTTTTCATAATATCATATAATATATCTAAAAGTGTAACGTCATTGCCTTCAAACTGTTTAGCAGTCTTATGAATGATATCCAAAACGTGACTTGCAAAATACAAAGAAATTTAGGTGAAATGATGTCCATCTGATTCGACTAACATTTAAAGTATTTTAGACAATAGTAATGGACAATGATCATCCTATTTTTTAAAAGAATTTATATTACTATTCAATTTAACAAATTGTCGACGCAAAGTAGCAAAGAATGTCATCTTATCCCAACATACCCCTTCAAATGTAAACGCAAACTTCGCTTATTTCTTAGGTCAATATTATGCTTTTTAAGAAGCATAAGAATCATTATGTGGCAAACGACCATGTAATGTTTATGATTGTGTCCCAGAAGTAGGTAGATCGTGAGTTAACCCTAGGGGTAAGGCGTAGAAACCGGTCCCAGGAGCATCCCCAGGAATACAATCAGAAACAGTATCATCATGGTTTTGTGGCACAACTAAAAAATCTCAAGTTACGTATTTTGAAATCATCCTTCCGACCAAAGAAATCAGCAAAAATGGAGTTGTCTGTATTTTTGCATTTACATTTATCCTCCTCTAGTCCAAAGTATAGTAATGATGCTATTAATATTTTATAGAAGAACTACTTCTTCCAGAATCGCATGGATTCTTCTGGGCATGGAAGAGAGTAAGTTTTGAGTATAATATTCCTCAGTAATTATGCTGTTCCAAATTTCCATGATATTTGTCCATAATTCTTCCTTGTTTTCAGGTTTAAAATTTGACATATTTTTTACCATCGTTCCCCAAGTATTCTCGATCGGGTTAACATCAGGACTCCTACTTGGCCAAGGTAACAAGTCAAGCCGATTTTCTTCCATCCATTCTCTTACCCGACGAGCAGTGTGGACGGGGCAGTTATCCTGCTGGAAGACGAACCCATTCGGATACGCAGCGCGGGCGTTTGGAAGCATGACATTCTCTAAGATGTTCAAGTATTGTTCAGTGTTGAACCTGCCGTCTAATCTTATGCACAGCCCTGCCCAACTAGCTTCCATGCAACCCCAAACATTGACAGAAACTCTTGTGGACTTTTCAATTTTGTGAGTGTAAATTTCTTCATATCTAGACATCAGCGGCCTGTATACTCAAACCGCCATTTTAGAATAATTGAAAATGTTTTTGATCAAAGAAAACTACTCTTTGCCAAAAATATACGTCCGCAAGAAGATATTCCAAACACCAACCAATTTTTTGCTCTTTGTTAACATTAGTAAGGAAAGGTTTTTTGGCTGCAGAACGATTTTTTTAGATTCGAGAGATGTTTAACTTTTCTACGCGCGCTACTGACAGAAACTGGAAACACTGTATTGTTTCTTGTGTCAGAAGCGCTTCAGAAAGGATGTTCTTCGAGGCAACGGATTAAAATATTGTTCTGTTTCTCAGTTGTCCTCACTGAAGCCCCACTACCTGACCTTCTTTCAACGTCTGTGTCGCACGCCATTTCACATAACCATTAGGCACCACACTTCTCGGTTTTCCATCTCTCACAGCCTCACTTCTTACTGACAAACCCTCTTCTGGAGCAAACAGAGATGTTACAGAGTCGTAAAATCACCGATTTAGTGATATGATTATTGACCCAAACAAAATAATTCATTGTTATATTGTTTAATTTAGTGTCAGTCGCCAAACCGCTGTACATTTTCTTCCAAAATCCCGCGAAATTCTTTCGAAATCCCTCCGAAATCCAGAGATCCATTGGGAATCGAATCGAAATCCCATCTGAAATCCTTTCGGAATCCCGAAATGAGTTCTGAAATACCGAAAACCTATTGAAAATTCAAATGAATTTCTCGAAATCGTCAGTGGTATCGCGTCGAATTTCTTGAACAACATGGGCAAAAATGATTTCTTAAATTTTTGTTGGTACCTAATTATTGATATTAGCGGTATACTGTTTTTCGGATTTTCTTTTGGGCCGTAGAACAAAGTCCAAAGTTTTTTGTCGGTTTTTCCGAAAAAATAGATTTTACAATTTTCCAAAAACTATCGCCGATCTTGACAAAATTTGGCATCATGTTAGATCTTGGGATGCTCATCACGAATCTAAAGTCAGTTCCATTGGGCGACGTTTCGTTAACGAGATATTCATCCTCAAATTTGAAAACCGTTTTTTCCTGATTTTCCCTTCTTTTAATTAAAACCAAAACATTTTAAGAATTTTGGAACATGGAACCTACTCAGCCTCTATAGACCTGGAGCATCTTTCCGTACCATCGAAGAGCTAGAAAGTGGAAATATGGACATAACAGCAGTCCAAGAAATTAGGTGGACTGGAAGTGGAACGCAAAGGATAAAAAAAGCTCGATAGTATTCTATAGCGGAAATGACCAGGGACGACACCAGTTTGGAACGGGTTTTATTGTTAGAGACTCCCTGGCTCAAACAGTCATAGAGTTTAAACCAGTTAACAAGTGGCTCTGCTACATAAGATTAAAAGGACAGTGGTACAACTATTCCGTATATTATGTCCATGCCCCGACGGAGGAAAAGGACGAACTAATGAAAGACAACTTTTATAACGATTTGGAAAATTTTATATCTAATATACCAAAACACGATATGCTGGTTCTACTGGGAAATTTCAACGCGAAAATTGGCAAAGAAGAAGCATACCAAACCATAGGTAAACACAGCCTCCATCAAACCAGTAACATCAATGGAACTAGACTTATAGATCTCGCCGCGAGCTACAACCTCATAATCAAGTTTGAACACAAAACATACACAAGGAAACCTGGATATCAAATAACAAAATAACAAGAAACCAAATAGACCATGTCTTAATAGACGCAAGACATAGTAGTAACTGCCTAGACGTCAGAAGTATGAGGGGAGCAGACGCCGATACAGACTACTTTCTGGTTATAACAAAGATTAGAGTAAGAATCTACACCCAACCAAACACGAAAAAGAAGACAAACATAAACTGGAATACGGAAAAACTAAAGAAAGAACAAACATAGGAAATATACCAAAAACTAATTACTGAAGGAATAAAAGATCCGCAACGGGGATTCAACATAAACGAGCTCTGGAAGAACATCCAAGAAACAGTAACTAGGGTGGTCAGTCAAGTGCTCGATAAAAAGAGAAAAGAAAGAAGGAAGTGGTATGATGACGATTGTAAAACAGCGACGGAAAGACGAAATATGACCAGGAAAAAAATGCTCCAACACCCAACAGCACCTAACATAGAAGAGTATAAACAACCAAGATCTTAAGCACGCAGAATAATAAAAAATAAAAAGAGAGACCACCATTTGAATACAATAAGAGAAATGGAGGAAAACAGACACAACAACAGAACAAAAGAATACTTTCAGGGAATAACAAAGCATAAAACAGGATATCAAACCAGAACCGAAAGCTTCCTCTCAACAAACAACGGACAATTTTATTGATAACCAACGAAAAAGAGATCCTAAACACATGGAGGAACTACTTTTGCGAACTACTCAACAAAGAGGTAAATACAGATACTAACCCATAAACATATCAACAGCTGAAATAGAGATACCAGTCCCAACATACGAAGAAACAGTCAAAGTCATAAAGAAACTAAAAAACAACAAAATTGCTGGTAGCGACGGCATACTTGCCGAGTGTATAAAATATGGTGGAGAAACACTGCATAGGGCCATACATAAGCTCATCCAAAACATTTGGAACACCGAAATGCTACCAGAACCATGGAAGGAAGGTGTAATCCAGAAAAAAGGAGACAAAAACAAATACTCAAACTATCGTGGAATAACTCTGCTAAATACATGCTGTAAGGTCCTCTCCGGTATCCTGCGGGAGAGAATTAAACCATATACGGATGAGATAGTCGGGGACTACCAGTGCGCGTTTAGACCTAAAAGGTCCACTATAGAACAAATTTTCACCATTAGACAAATAATGGAGAAATGCTGGGAATTTGACAGGGAACTCCACCAGATGTTTATTGATTTCAAACAGGCATTCGACAGAGTATGTAGAGCAAAGTTGTGGGAAGCAATGCAAGAACTGGGCTTTCCGAAAAAGCTGATTTCCCTGGTAAAGATGTGTACAGAGGATACAAGATGCAAGATAAGGGTGGGACAGAGCTACTCTGATTTCTTTGATATCAACAATGGACTTAAACAGGGCGACTCGCTTTCACCCCAACTCTTCAACATAGCTCTAGAATATACACTTAGGAAAGCCAAGATTGAGACACCTACGGCTATATTTCACCAGGAAGGACCCAACTTACTACTGGCCTTCGCAGACGATGTGAACATAATTGGCAACAGCAGGATTAATCTTAAAGACGCCTTTCTAAGATTCGAAAAGGAAGCAGAAATATTAGGCCTCAAAATAAACGAGGACAAGACCAAATATATGTACCTCAAATTTGCTCTCCAGGGTTTAATGAAATCAAGGAAACTTACCAGAAAAACCAAACTACACACATACAGTACAATCATAAAACCTATAGTAATAATGGTTGCGAGACCTGGACACTAACCGCTGCAAACGAAGATCGACCCAAGATATTCGAAAGACGAGTGCTGAGGAGAATATTTGGTCCAACTAGAGAAGAAACAACAGGAATATACCGTATAAAAACCAAACAAGAACTCAAAGAACTGTATGCGGGTGGTAACATGCTAAAGGAGGTTAAGGCCAAGAGACTACAGTGGGCGGGCCACGTAAGAAGAATGCCGGAAATTATGAGATCGAACGAACGAAAGTGCTTTTTAAAAACTTTATTTTTTACTGAATACAAGCAATACAGAGTAGAGAATGCCAATTTTTACAATTTAACATATATTTATAAACTAGCTTATTCCTGCGATGTCAGCGTTTCTTGTGGGAAACTTGTCCACTGGTCGGTCACATAACTCGGATGAAAGAATGGTAAAGCGTGTGTGGGAAACGGCTCCACAAGGAAAACGTCCTATAGGTCGACCTCGCCTTAGATGGAGAGACAACATCGCAAAAGATCTAAGAGCCATGAACTTAGAAGATGGACTGGAAATTATGCTGGACAGAGAAAGATGGGAACGTGTGGTGGAGTCGGCGAAAACTCATCAGGGGTTGTAAAGCCAGATATGATGATGAAGAAAATATTTTAAGCACTTTATCAATCATTTAAACGTATAAAGATTCAAATATGTTGGTTTCAATTAAAAGAAGGGAAACCGTGACAAAACGGGTTTGAACTTTCAGGATGAATATCTCGAGAACGAAACGTCGCCTAATCGAATTAACTTCAGATTTTTAATAAGCGTTGTAGCAGAATGCCATGTTAATCGTGAAAATATGGTTATCAACTCTGAAGATGAATATGTTGAAAACTGAGTTGAAAACGAAACGAACGATCGGCGACAGTTACCGTAACCGGCAAATTTAAATCTTTTTTCCCGGAATAAACGAAAAAAAAAGAAAACAAAATTTTGGGTGTGCTTAAGACCACACGATAGAAGTGAAAACTTCAACAAGCGGGATCATCGTTTGTCAGAATTTCGATCCGAGCCTTAGTTGCAGAGATACGGGCGAACAACGGTTTTCTCCCAAAATCCCACCTTAAATTAGAGCCCCGGTCCCCCCCATATGGTCCTAGGTGGCCCCCCATGAGGCGCACCTACCATAACAATTTCTACCCCGTAGGTGCCTCTTTTCGTTCTCCCGAAATTAGTTATTTAATTTTTTCCTTCTCCCCCCTCCCCTGGCCAAACGGGGTACGGGGTCCCGTTTCGGTCCAGGATCTTCTTTTTATCCCGGCTACATCCCCTGAAAATGTAGAGCCTCTACCTATACGGGAACATGCCAGGCAGTAATAATTATAACAATAGCATTCACCATTTTGTCCAGTAGAAGGAGCGTTACGTTACGTTACGTTTCGTCACGTTACATATCCGAGCGTGACGGCTCGGTCTCATTCAACCCCCACAAAAAAAATGCTGAGCACGCCTCTAGAAGTCTTCACTTCAAAAATTGATGGGTAGGATGGCAGAATTGTCAAAAGGAAACACCATCAGTATACGGGAGACAGTTTGAGGCAAGCTTTATTTTAAATTTCCGAGGGTAACATGTCTGTTAGAAAAGAATGTAAGGAATTCGGTATTCCAAAAACTACCCTGCAGGATCACAAATCTGGGAAATTCCTCAAATCGCCATGAAAACTGAACCTTCGCCTATTTTAACGGTAGAAGGAGAAGAAAAATTAAATAATTGTGTACCTAATTTGGCCAAATGTGGGTTCCCATTAAAGAGGTCAGATTTGTTGGAAATACAGGAAAATGTAGAACAAAGAAAAATGTATTAAGAACGGCATGCCAGGACAAAAATGGCATCTTAATTTTATGAGGAGACTGAAATTTCCGTTAGAGAGGCAGAAAATGTTACTAAAGCTATGTCTGTTATTACAGAAGAATCTATTAGATTATGGTTCTGTGACCTGAAAAACTTTTTAATCGAAATTGGAAATGAGGATATTCAGGAAGATCCAGATAGGATTTTAAATGGGGACAAAAGTTGTCCCCATGTGGATTTTCCCTTTGTCCCAAACCGTGCTGTAGCGTACAACTACTGCCTCCAAGAGGAAGGAAAAATATTTGCTCCGTGAAAATGGGAAATGAAAAGGATCATATCACCGTTCTGTTTATGTGTAACGGAAATGGGAAAATATGACAGGCTTTAATTATTGCATTTCCTTATCTGAGGCACCAAAAGCTCTCTTTCATAACGTACCCTCCAATTTGGCTTTAGGCAGATCAGAAAGTGGTGGGTTGAAAGTGGATACTTTTTATGAATATATTGCGAATGATTCCACTGCTTGGATAACCCAAAACAACTTAATAAAACCAATTTTACTATTAATTGATAGCCATAAATGCCACTTGACTATGCAAACTAGCGAATTCTGTGATCAGAATGGGATAATATTATATTGCCTTCCACCTAACACCACTCACATTCTTCAGGTGGCTAATGTATGCGTGTTTCGGTCTCTAAAGTGCAAAGAGAAAGAAAAACGTGCAAAGCCTTCCAGAGGACTCAAGTAAATCTGTAAGTAACGTAAATTTCGCTATAGTCTTCAAAGGGTCCTTAACTAACACCTCGACTAACACCAATATGGAAGAACACATAGAAAACGGATTTCGAAAGTACAGCCTCTATCCTTTTGACCCAAATAAGGTGGATTATACTAAATGTGTTAAAAACTACCTGGAAAACCAGACAGCTCAGATGGCAGAAGAAGACAAACTTACATCGATCGAAATAAAGTCTGCAAAAAAGTACTTCAATGGATACATAAAAAATTAAGAGATTAAGAAATAGATTTCCTGGAAGACCAGATTAAGACCACTACTCAACCCAATTTAGTTGGTGCCATTCATCCAATAGAAGCTCTTCAAATACCTAGTATCCACGTAAACAATCGCGGACTTGTCAGCACTCTGAGATTATGAGAGAAATGTTGATATTAGTACCGACAATTTTGAATGGATCCAAATGAATGAATACACGTCGTCACCGACCGAACAGAACACCGAGATTCCTTCGTATGGATTGTTTGATAGCTGATGATGGAAACACTGCCGGCCACGAGACTGAACATATCACAAGAACCAATAGTGGAATTTCGTATGATTCTGATAAATTGGAACATAATGTTTCTTCAATAGAACAAAACTTTAACAGTCATTTTATGGGCAATAATGACAGCAGCGCTAATAACAATGGTTCTGAGCTTAATGATATTGATAAAGCTACAAATGATGGTAATGGAAATATTCCTTTGATGCCTGAGAATGAAGATACAGATAACTGTAAGACTAGAGATGATATAATTATCAGTACCGTTAGTAAAACCGGCTTAAAAGAAAACTGCGATATTCCAAGAGGTAGTGCTTTAATATATTGTAGTGGGAAACATAAGACTGACTCTAGTACTTACCTTCGAAATTTCGGATGGTGGCCATCTTTGGCTTGGATAAATGTGTTACTCCAATGCCTGATAATGGAGGCAATTATAACGTTAACACTAAAGCCAATATCGAAGGATGTATGGGTACTAATTTACCGTCTAACACTAATTGCAAGATTGGATCCAGTTTCAGTAAAATTTTAATTAATGATGAGAATGAGCAGCACTCTGCGGAACAGAACAGGGATACATAAAATTCAGTACATTCTACTGAATGTTTCACTGTTTCATTCGAAAATGTGCTGACCTACAAAGTTCCTAGTGATATTAAAATATCGGAAAAAGCAAAGAAACAGTACAGGTTCCCAAGGCAAAAAGCGCATATACTTGGAGAGATTACCAAAATCAAAAGGAAAATGAAAAAACGAAAAGGCTGAACAACAAAAAAAAAGGAAAAACAACAGGCTAAACGCCAATCAAAAATAAAAGAGAAGAAAAGTAACAAAAAAATAATAGAAACTGAAGCAGGGAATACCTATTCAAGAAAAAAAATAAGAGTGCTACTTGTGCAGAAAAAATAAATAGTGATACAGAGGATGAAGAAAATAAAAATATTGGATGTGACCACTGCACAAAGTGGTCCCATCTGCGTTGTACAGAAATTGGACTAAGCTATGAAGAAGCTGTATCCGAAGAATATACACGTTATACATGTACCTAAATTAAGTTTAACTCTTTCACCTAAGTAGATAATACGCTTTGCTTTGTATAATTACAATGTTTATTATTTATGGTTTGAAAAAGTTTTTGTTTTAAGAGTTTTCTCCTCGGTTTTCTCACTTGTGTTTTAGTTTCTTAAAATATGTGTAAGTTTTATATTATCCGTTTTAGAAGTTTTAATAAAGAGCTTTTAGGCAAATTTATTTTTCTATGGTTATATAATATCTCTTACTTATTTTTTTTATTTAACTAAGCAAAAATATACCATAATTTGTTTAGATAAACAAAATCAAAAAAAATATAAATAAAATGAAAAAGCAGTTATACCTATACCTACCTATAGGTAGGTATGTCAAAAATCGGAAAAATGCTGAACGAAAAAAAGGAAGAAAGGTCGAAAACTGGTTTTTCCTTGGTCGGTTTGAGGACAATAATCAAATTTTCTCTTTACCATAAAGCAAACTATAACTAGGATAATTTACTTTATGGTATGTAGTAAGAATCTCTGATTCCTACAGAATACAAAGATATGGAAACGTAGGTACCTACCTATGTCATTCCATAAACCATATTCTGAATAACGATTTAGTGTTCTAATATTAATTTTAATAAAGATAGATTTTACTTTCCTGGTTAACAATTATTTCTAAAATAGAGTAACAAATAAAATCTTGACTGGGCCAAATAATATGATGCTGGGCACGTAGACCACGGTTGACGATAAGATGTCGTGAGAACCCAGTAACAAGCAAGGTAGTTTGACGATGTAAAGGAAATTGCACAACTGCAATGAATAGAATCTCACAATCACAAGATGAATAAAAGTAGCTAAGGGCGGTCCATACTCAACACTGTGCCCAATGGATGCCTTAAATTGCGCCGGTGATATTTTCCTTTTATCAACTTTTCCACATATATTAATTTTAATACTTACCAATGATTCGTTCGTTTTAGGTTGTCCATTGCTTGATGTATTAGTAGTATCATTAAGTTGTACACTAAGTTCAACGCAAAAACACACTGTCAGAATTGTACTTAAGACTCTCATTTTTAGAAATCGCGATTCACTTATTAAACCCATTAAGAATCAGGAAAATGTATACTTTAGTATTTCACACTTCATTTATTTCGTGAGTCCATTTAAGAAATCTTTCAATGAAGCTATGCATTTATAGCTTTCCGCCACACCAATTTGTATTTTCTGAAAAGCACTTTTAACTGTTCCACTTAATTATCTAAATTGACGTAAACCTACAGAATCACTGTATTAACTAACACTGAAGCTAGGTATAAGAAATTACTCAAATTTCCATTTTTGCGCTCCTAGAAACTATATTTTCCCCATTTTCTCGGAACCGCAGTATCTAAACTAAGGAGTAATTTTCAACAACCTGTCGCGTCTATCTCCACCGTGTACACGATATCTTATCAATAATTGAAATAACATCTATTGAGATAGGCGTATATGACGAAAGCATAATTCTGTTATATGTCATTGTAAAATTGTTATTTAAATGCCGTGACGATCGAATTTGCCGCGTTCCTGCTAATGTGGAATGCTGTTATTGCTGTTTCACGAAACTAATAAGACTAAATCTAAATTCAGATTTGAATGGAGGTGGTTATACTACACTTAAGCCGCGCTGCTCGACCCGTTAAGGTTGGATGCTCGGTGCTTTTAAAACTACTATTGTACGTAGTACGTAGGTAGGTATAGGTATCATTTATTCTTCTAAAAGCAATAAAAATATTCAGGCTTCAAGTTGATCTTCATATATTCACCTCAACTTTCTAGTATTATTTGTTCCTTAAAAACCCTGTTCCAGATTATAATTTTTCTCTCAACGTTTTCATGTCTATGTTCAGACAGATTAACTATCAAATTCGGCGCCAATACCTAGGATAAGGGCTATTTTTGCGGTGCATACCAAAAACTTGTGGAAAAGTGGCAGTAATTGCGATTTTTTGGACTATTTTGTGTGCGCTTCAATTACCTTCAAGAATATACTCTTTGTAAACATGGGGATCTGTTTTAAGTGCGATAAATCGTGCGTTTTCGTTGACGTCACCAAGGATAGAACCATAAAAGACCTCTTTGGGGGACCTTGCGACTTGCAGAAAAACCGTATGTAGAGAGTGCTCAAAACTTACGTCAAGCGATATAAGGTCGCTTATGACGCAGTCTCGCTAAAAGTAGATATACTTCTGTGCAGACTGTTTGTGCAGCATCAGGGAAATATGCAATCTGCAAAAGGACTCTAAAGAGTTGCATCAAAAATCTGGTGATATAAAACTGGATCTTAAAGACACGAAGCAGGACATGCAACGACTTAGGTCTGAAGTGGACTCGGCGCCCAAGTTCTATGCTCAAGCCTTATCTAACTGCTAATGCTTTGAAAAGATACTAATGATCTTAGAAGATCAGAGGAAATAATTAGTGAAGCAACTCACACATTCAAAAGGTATGACAAGGAAAGCAATAATTTAAGGTAAAGCATAAAGAAACTTGAAGATAAACTGAGTCAATCAGAGCAAAGGGAGAGGGAGAACAAAGTAATAGTTTTGTGGTCTTAAACACATAAGAAATGTGGAGCTTTCTGAAATGGTCAGAACTGTTTTTAAGAGCTTAAATCTGGGATCTTTGCCATTCAAACAATGTTATAATCTGAATAGAAGGGAGGATTCCCCTATTTGGTGGAACTGTGCAACAAACAGGCTAAAAGCTCCTTATTCAAGCGGCGCAAAGAAATAAGTAGTATCACGTCAGACTCATGTGGACTACAAGTTGTAACAGTCCGATTTGACCAGTGTAAAATATTTTTAAATTTCATTTTATACGCTGCATTTAGCAAAAAAATTCTGTATTTTGCGGTCAGAATTATTGAAAAGAGGTAAATACTCTTCCGTTAATTAATTCTAAATTTATTGGTTCGATTTGCTGTCAATAAGCTTAAGATTGCCGCATTTATTAATGTAAATTAACTCTATTCTAAATATAGGTTAACGATATATTTGTATTAGCTTTTATAACACTTTGTGACTATATTTATTTTAGTTGATAAGCGAACCACAGATGCTTAGGTTTGATCCAATCACTAAAATAGGATATTATGTTCTTAGTATAACTTTGCTTAATTTATATTACATTACCGTAGAACGGCCAGCAAACCGTTCTATATTTTTAAGAACTGTGTTAATAAAACCTGCCTTTAGGCTTCATTAGATCCGTGAAATTCATATTTTATTTTCGGTTTAAATATTTCATAACTTTTGAGTACTTCTGATAAAACCCTTTGGGACCTCTGGCTTGGGCTGGTTTCAGATATTTATATTTATCTTTCCATGCAACCGGCTGCAATTCTAGCAATATTCGGTTGGTACCTACTGTTGGCAGCATTGGGTAGTAGGAATGGGCTATTTCCCCTTAATTGCTGCTGTCGATTTAGATTTTTAAAATTTTATCACTTCGTTTGGGAATATTTTCTAGTATTTCGTAAACAATTTAATTTCAGCGCATTAATTGTGGCTCCCGCCGTCGTTTTACCACCATAATAAACGATAACTAAGTTCGTTTATTATCTTAGAATTATTCCTCGTATCAAATTGTTAGTTTCATTAGACATTTTCTACGCCTTACACTTTTTTCCCCCTCTAATCTCCTAGAAGTGAAAAAGACAAATTGACTGAAAACTGAGGATTTGGTTCTTCTAGAAATACCCTTCGAGGCGAAAAGAAGGTTTGCTTTAGAGCTGTCATAGTGACTCAACATTTTGTATTGAACTTTAATACTACCCTTCGTTGTGGTAACCCAAACTAACCCAAACTACTGCACTAGGTAAGCATTTCCTCTGGAATTATTTTTTTTTTCATTGTTTGTGGAGCCCGTGGTCGCCATGATGTTAAAGGCCCATTTTCAATATTTCTAGAGGCTCTCCGAGTTCGTCGTACAAGATCGAGACCGTCGACTCTCTAGCCACTCTCCGTCAAAAAGCGAGGTAATTATTGCTACAATTTTTTTGTCTAAATTAACGATTTAATTGCCTTATCTGTGTTAACCTTTTTTTTTGTGCCTCGTCCACCGTTTGCTTTGCATCCCATGTGTTATCTTATCTATTCCATTTTATCAAATCTGAATTTTTATTTTAATGTGACTTTAGTTTTGATCATATGGGGAAGTTTATATTTTCTTTTAGGGGTGATTCATACCTATCTTTTTTATATTCAAGTTGTCTGTACCTTAATATTTCTTTTACTTCCTGATGGTCATTGAAAATCCATTGATAATTTTTGGGGAATTTTGTTTTATAAAGAAAATATATTTATGCAAGGGGGCTATAGTTTTTTTTTATTAAAATAAGGGGCTTTGTCTAATAAGTATTGGATTATTACAGGGTTCTATTACCTGGCTACCAGTTCTATTACCTGGCTACCAGTTCTATTACCTGGCTACCAGTTCTATTCCGTGGCTACAAGTCCTATCTCCGGGCCAATTCAATCATCTGGCTACAGATCCTATCTCCGACCTACACTAGAGCCAATCTTATCTCCGGGCCAATTTTATTGCCGAGTCCTCTGCGGGTTCTACCTTTGGGGCCAGTGCCATAGCAGTATCTACAGGTGCCCGGCGCCTTCACCACAGTTCGACGCCCGGATCTAATGGGTATCGTACGGAAGCTTACATAAGTTCATGTATTTTTATATCCGACTGATATAATCGATCTTATTCTTTAAATATAAATCAAGCATTGATAGTCGAGTTTAATAATAAAATTATTCAAAACTATCTTAGTTTTCAATAATTTTATTCTTTTTTATTAATTTATCTGGTCGATCGATATAATTATTGTAGTCATTTATCAATACATATTATTATTGCTACATTTATAATTGGTGCAGCTAACAGCGCACGTATACATACATGTAATTAGCTTAGATAAAATCAAAGTGATCACTTCGGATTGTAGTGTTTAGAGCGTTTAGGTATAAGGCATACAGTACCGAGTGTTAACAACAGAATTGGTCTCCGTACAACCACCATATTGTACCAATTATTAGTTAATTTAATAGTCATTTGACATTCCTTTGTCTTTAACTTGTAATTTTACTGTAGGATTGTTGACGTGTTTCAAAAAAAAAGAACTTAGTAGCAAATAGATTGTTCCTTAAATTTTTGATTGTGTTTTCTTTATTGAGTTAGGGATTGAGTCTCTTTGTTTTGTAAGCTTGCCTAGTAACCCCTTGCAACACCAGCGGAGCTTTATCAGTTTAGTTGGGAAAAACTGGTGGCGCTGTACGACCCCACTACCGGGGCCGGGCTTTGTAACACTACTCTCCGGTGCCAAGTTTGTTTTTAAATATAAGCTTTACTTGCTAACTAATGAGAAAAACGTGTTGCAAGGGTTGGAATATTTATTTCAACAAAGATCTTACCGCTGAAAATCAAAAACTATTTAACCTCGCCCGAAATGCAAGAAGGCGAAAAATTGTTGAAGTTACCTACACCTATAATGGCTCAGTATAATTATGTTTAATAAACGCCTACTTGCCTTGCTGTCAAAATTCTGAGGGAGGGCTGTCTCAGCGAATTGTGATGGCCCTACTTTGTATAACCATGCATCTTTTCTTGACTTATAAAAGTTCCACAGATTCGAAATGGCTCCCATATCCTTGTTGATTAACGTACAGAATATTCAAGGGCGTCGTACCAAATTAAAAGAGCTTAAAATCTCATTTGATAGCTGCCATTTTGATGTATGCTTCGTCACAGAATCGTGGCTTAATGATAATATATTGGACAAGGAGATTGTTGGCTTTAGAAGATACTCGATTTTTCTGTTCTAAGAAGGATGACGGTGGCGGAGTGGTTATGGTGCTTAAGAAGAGTTCCATAGGTATTTGGGACCTCTTGACTGTGGGTAATGTGAAAGTATATTTATGTTGCATTTATCTTCCACATGGTGATGCTGTGAACTATAATTGTTTCTTGACAAAATTGGGCATAAACCTAAGTAACATAAACCCTGTCTTGATATGTGGCAACTTTAGTTATTCAGCGGTTGAGTGACTTGACGATAATAACCAATTTGAACCATTTAATGTGCCTCCCAAATATGATGAGTTACTCGAAACTTATTCCCACAACGGCGTTGTGCAATAGACTCTAGACTTAGTTTTCTGTAATAGATTTTTTATTGTTACCCTCAGACATTCGGACCACCCCCTGCTTCTTGGAAACATAAATCATCCCTCTCTGGAAAGCTTTGGAGAGTTTGGACGAAAAGAAGGGTGCAGGTCACGATCAAATCCCAGACGCATTTGCAAAAAAATGTTTAGTATCACTCTGCTTGCCTTTGGCAATCTTATTTAATCAATCCCTTTCCTCTGGATTTCTCCCCGACATATGGAAAATCTCAGCCATTACCCCAATATATAAAAACGGTCAGAAAAATGATATCAGGAATTACAGAGCTATTTGTAAATTATGCACATTTCCAAAGCTTTTTGAGAAACTGGTGTATCCATATGTTTTTAACTTCGTGGTTGGTTGCATCATGACACAACAATATGGTTTTCTTGAAAAAGGAACCTAGAGTTAAACCTGATAGAACACTCACAATTTATATATGAATCATTCGACGTTTTCCCATTGTTTTGTTTACACGGATTTTAGCATAGCGTTCGACAAAATTTGTCATGACATCTTGATTGAGAGGCTGGTTGAGATGAGAATCTGTGGGAACCTTCTTAGATCGTTCGAATCCTACCCACTTAGTAGATTATTGTTTGTGGCTCTCTTAGGGTTCAGTTCTCAAAGATTTTCACCATCCTCAGGGTTCCCATCTTGGTCCTCTTTTGTTCGTAATATGTATCAATAATATAAAGCTATACTTTAATCACTGCCTGTTCTTCTGATACGCTGATGACCTAAAATATTCCTTAAAATTGTTCCTGTTTTGGATTGTGAAACCCTTCAGACTAATATAAACTTAATAGAGTTCTGCAATGAATGCAGTAATAAATTACGACTACAAATTGGGAGGTACTTCGGTAAAGTGGGTTTCTTACATCAAAGATCTGGGGGGTTCTGTTTGATTCTAAAATGACTTTCAATCTGCACATTGATAAATTGGTGAATGATTGCAATAGAACCCTCGGGTTCATCAAAACACAATGTGCTGACTTCCATCACCAGAAAACAATTATAACTCTTTACTACGCATATGTGTTACTAAAAAGCAATTTGCCTCATAATGGAACCCTATAGATATAAAAATTCAATCGATAGGCTGGAAAAAATTCAAAATACATTTTTGCGATTCTTGTGCTATAAAACTCATTTTCGTATTGTGGACCGCAACTACTCAATGGTTCTATCACATTATAAAATACTTGAACTTGAAAAAAGACGAACCGTATCTGATATTTTGATAATATTTAAAATTGTCAATAATCTCTCCTGCTTTCCAGGTACTCTTTCCAAGATTAAATTTAATATACCTGCTAGAACAGTTAGAAACCATGACCTATTTTGTACCCCTTACTGTAGAACTAACTATTATCAGAACGCACCTTTAGTCAGGATGTTTAGGGCTGTTATCATGTATTGCACTGATAGCAGTTTGGACCTATCTGCAGTAGAGTTGCTAACATTTAAGGGAAATCTTAAGCTTAAGTTCTTGAAATAGACCTCAATGTGGTGTATTGTTTGTGATAAAATTGTTTAATAATTTAAGACACTTAGCTAGATATTGTACTAACAATCTTTGAATATATTTTTTGTAATTTCTTAATGTTTTTTGTAATATTGGGATAATATTTTTTGGCCCTTGGGTCTGTTTGTAAAATCTAATAAAAAAAACTCAACAATGTAAATTTTTAGTTGAACCAATTTCCGTGCTTATAAAAGACCCTCAACAAGGCCCTAAAACGAGATGATAATTACGATTTAATCCTCTCAACACCTCTCTCATGCCGGAATTTCATTACGTTACACTAAAAAATTATAATTACAAAAAGGCTAATTCTTTGACCACATGATACAGTCTAATCCTCAGCACAGCACCTTCTTTCAACCACGCCCTCAACTTCCGTTAAATCCATAGGCGCCGAAACTTAATCTTGGCTGAGAGAAAAAAATAAGCGTCCAAAAATCCTTTAATAAGGAACTTGGATTCAATGAAGAACACTTTATTACTTTAATATGACGCCATATTTAGAATCTGTGGGTCTTTAGGCTGAACCTGTGGCGCAGGCACTACCGCCAAAAATAGGGTCGGACTATTGCTGCTCTGTATCATCGATCTCTCAGATAAGACGAACAATTCTATTCGTAGCTTTGCAGACGACAGAACTCTTATATCCTCATTCATGTCGCGAACTCCAATGAGCGCTGCTCGCTCTCAACGCGAGCGAGAAAATCAGATCGCTGCCATCAATGGGATATATGAACGCCTTCGTGCAATGAAGTGAGGAGAACCATGTCCAGTTTAACGCAGCAAAGGCTCAAACAGCTGCCTTCTAAAAAAAAAACAAACACCGCAGAATCTGAATTATCAATGACAGAACAAACACTGACTCTGGCCTCATCCATAAGCTTACTGGGTGTCAACGTAGAAAACAACATGTCTTAGTGTAACCACGTCACAAAAATTGCAGAGGCAGCAACACAAAAGTTTGGAGTACTCTATGGAGCAAAAAGATTGTATACACCACATCAGCTCTTACTGCTCTGTAAAGACCAAATAAGACCATCTCCGGAATACTATTCGCATGTGCACTTGCTCAATATATTGGACTTCATACAGAGGGAAGCAGTCCCTCTTGTGAATGACCCAGAGATGACTAAAGACCTTGATAGCCTTGAACATCGAAGAAAACTGGCGGATCTGTTTCTTTACTATCGATACTACTGCGGAAAGTGTTCGAATGAGCTGGCACTTATGATTCCGCCACTGAGTTGGGCCAAACAAAAACACTCTTTTTATGGAGGAGTACGTCGCTATGGCATGGACTTCCGAGTAACATCTTTCCCGAAAACTACAACCTACAGTACTTTAAGTCCAACGTCCACCATCTTCTCCGCACATGCGCCACTCGTTGGGTTGTATAGAATTTTCCTTTTGTATGTATGTGCAGATCTTAAAAGAAAATAGTACAGAAGTACTACTAGCAATATACAGTCCAGGTGCAGTGATTGGATAGGTACGGAAATCTGTAATTTTAAATGGTGTAAGCACTGAGCTTGTATTGTTGATATGAGTGTTAAGGTTGTAACGGAATATATGCTTATTCCCCTACACTAAAATTTCAATTCAATTGCAAATGATTCTCGATATTTAATAGTTAAGTGGCCAGTGACATCTATGCACGAATGGGTCTATTTCGTGCGAATAACGATTTCAGGAGCGCTAGTACGCTATTTTGTATCTACAATCCATGAATTTATTTTATTATAAATTACTATATTTAATATTAAGTATTTTTATTACTTGGCGCTACGTGGTTTATAGTGTTAACCACATGTTATAAATTAGCCAATAAAACATCGGCAAACATAATTTTGTCCAACATCTTGGATTTTGAATGTGAGATATTTTATCTTGTGTTGAGACGTTGACGGATGAGTGCTAATTTTTTAATCTTGAAATATTTAATTCATCTTGCAATATTTTTAACTAATTCCTTCATTTTTAAATACATAATTAATATTTGTTTATGATTCGCTTAGTCTTATTTGACTAAAGCAAGAATTTAGCATTTTTATATTTCACTTTTAATTAGCTTACATCTTCAATATTTTCTAATTATTGTCGTGACCTTTTGGGTAATATTACCGATTTATTGGTGAATATTTGCGTCTCTCATTAATAAAATTCATGTAATTTGAAAGAGGCTTAGTCCAAATTTACGGAGATCGTAATTATTTTATCGTTCAGT
>MU182808.1:241932-264757 GCA_016904865.1 Pissodes strobi | reverse complement strand
CTATATATTTTCTATGTTTCACTATATATCTTTCTTATTTATATTTTAACCTCCTAAGTGTCTTGTGTATATCATTTTATATGAGCACTTGGGTTTTATGTTTACACTATTTACATTTTGAAGCTACGGGTCTCTCCTAGTTTTTGTTTTTTTTTTTCTTAGTAGCTTAAATTCTTCTTTTACTTGAGTACTTGTTCCATATAATTATATTTTTCCTCTCTTCATCCTCTTTACCTGTTTCACCTGCTTGCTCCATGGATTCCTTTAGTTTCTCCTATACAAATCTGTTGTATTGCTCCATTTTGATGTCTGTTCCATATAATTAACTATATTTGTGTTTTCGGTACTGACTAGCACCTTCACCAAAAATAAAGCACAACCCACAACGTAGTTACCTTCTTTCTTTTTTTCTTCCAGATATGAACAAGGATCCCTAGATGGCGCTTGTGATGTCGACCGCCCGTACTTCGGCGAGCGTCCATGGATGCAGCACGTGTCCGTACTCTGTCTTTGGTGTCGCAGACCGCCTGTAGATGGCAACACTTGGCCGTACCTCGGTGCGTGATTCGAACCAATATGTGCTTAGATTTTATGTAATAGCTAAACTGACCTAGCCTGCGTTTATTAAATGTTTAATTATTTAATGATTTACTTGATTTTGATCTTTAATTTAAGTTATTACCGTTGTTGTGACGTAGATTCATTAAGATGGCGGCACTAGGCCCAATTCACACTAAATTGTTTGGCGTCACTATTTTAGATGAACTATGAGTATCACGACGCTCAAATTAAATCACTTGGCAAGCGAGGGTGGCTTATTTTAAAGATTATTTGGCATAGTAACGTCACTATTTTTATAAAGTTTATGTGAGCGGGTTGTCTTTTATTTAGGTATTTGTTCTGACATTTATAAGGTAAGTCTTTAAAGTTTATCACAAATTGCTAAGGCACTTTCACTACTTTTTAAAACTCCCTAAAAACTATCCCTTTGCCGGAAGTTCTGATACTTCACAAATTCGACTCTCTCTTACACTTTTAGTAGCCCCTAATTGCCGTATACCTGTGCATACGTTCATCCAGGTTAGGTAAGGACCTGACAACCTCATACCTGTGCACAAGTGTTTTCAGTTATGGGAGTTGTGTGATAGAACAGCTAGAAGTCGACGTACCTGTGTACTGTCCCGCAACTAGACTGAGCAGTTTGAGAGACCCGAAAGCCTGATGAACTTGGCGTTTGCCTGCGTATTTATATGTTACAAAATGCTGATGGCTGCATCATTAAGGATTAAAGTCACTCCCATCGACCGCTCAAGTTGTTCATAATTAACAGTGAATGTTTATATAACATTTTTCAAATTCAAGTTCAAACTTACGACAGGGTGATATTTACCTAATGATTTTAATGATGGGAAGTGCTTGTGCAAATAGTCAAGAAATTTCTCTATCAATGGTATAGGTATCAATATAAATATGTTCAAAAGGTCTTGATCCTATGGGTGTGGGTTTGAATATTATTTTATATCTATGGTTTTCTTTCATATCTACTAACGTTACAAATTTCGCAAGCCTTAACGTAGTTCTGTACGTCTTTCTCAATATTTGGCCAATATAATTTTCTCTTAATAGACGCTACGTTTTCAGTAATTCCCCGATGCGATGTTTTTGTTTCATGACATAGTTTTATTTTTTCTTTACGGATATCGGGCTCTACAATGTCCTCTACTAAACTGTTAGAAATTAATAATATATATCCCTGGTTATCAAAATTATCTTTTAATATGTTAAGAATTATTGGTTCTAGGGAATGGTTCTTAAAATAGAGACAATAAGTAGGTACTCGGCGGCATATAGATATTCTTTGATTAATTTGACTACACCTTGTTGGATTGTTTGGAATAAAAAATTGAATTATCTTTTTATCATCAAATATTTGCGTTATAATTTTATAATATTCGTTGCTAGATGAATAACGGAATATAATTTGTTTAGCGAATAAATTTAAGTTTTTTTCCTATATTGCGGTCCAAAAATGGGATTTTTCTGTGAAGTATCAATTGTCTGATTATCTGTTTCAGCTTTCAGTTATTGTAGCTTGATTAGAGTATCTAGCAGGTCTTATTATATGTTGAGAAATTATATTTATTTTCGGTAATTTCTGTTTATCTGGTTCAACCGTATTAGGTACTGAAAGAGGATTGTTTCTGAATGGGAATTACATTCCGTAATTGGTTCCTGATAAAATTTTTAAAAAAATAGGTTTCTTTTGATTTCCTAAATATTCGTCCACTAGATCTTTCCCTAAATAGTTTTCAAATTCTTTTATCCAAGACGTGTCGGGTTTGGTGCTGGTGGCTTGATCAATTTAATCAATGACGTTTATATTTATATTGTTATTTCTTATTGGAATCCTAGACAGAGTATCTGCATTTGCATTCAGTGTACCCTTCTTTTATTTAATCTCGTAATTTGTATTCGGACAGTTTCAATCTCCATCTAACTAACTTAGAGTTAGGCTCTTTGAGTGAAAATAACCACTGTAACGGTTTGTGATCAGAAAGTATGATAAATTTTTGTCCAAATAAATACGAACGAAAATTTTTTGTTGCCCAGGCAATGGCTATCAATTCTTTTTCGATAGTTCCAAAATTACATTCAGCGGGATTGAGAGTTCTACTGGCGTAAGCTATGGGGAGGTCGTTTCCAATGGGTCCTTGCGACAGCATGCTCCAATGACAAAATTGCTTGCATCAGTGGTTAACAGAAAAAGTTTGTTGAAGTCGGGGTGTTGCAGTATTGGGTCATTCATGAGCAACTGTTTACATGTTTGAAAGGCTTTTAAATTTTTTTTTGTCATGGATTATTTTTTTTTTACCTTTTTGTCATGTGTTTAGTTATTTTGGCAAAGTTCTTGATAAATTTCCTGTAATATCCTATCAATCCTAGGAATGATTTAATTTATTTTGTTGTAGTAGGTAATGGGAAATTTTTTATTGTTTCGGGAGATTCGGCTATATGCCCTTGGGGGTATTGACATGTCCAAGAAATTCGACTGACTTTTTCATAAATTCAGATTTATCTAGTTGGATTTTTAGATTATACTGATTTAATCTTTGAAATACGTGACGAATATTATTTATATGTTCGTGCAGAGAACTGGAATAAATAATATTGTCGCCCATATAGACTAAGCAAATATTATTTTGTAGGCCTGAAAGGACGCTATCCATTACGCGTTGGAAAGTGGCAGGCGCGTTTTTCAAACCAAAAGGCATTCTATTAAATTCAAAATGACCTTTTTCTACGTGAAAACCTGCATTCGCAATCGAGTCTTGATGCACTTTGACTTGATGGACGCTTGAGGCAAGATCAAGTGATGTAAAATAGTTAGATCGTCCGAGTCTGTCAAGAATGTCCGAGATGTTAGGAATCGGATATCGATCATCTATTGTGTTTTCATTTACCTTCCGGTAGTCGACCACCATTCTCCATTTTTGTCTTCCAGAGGCATCTGTCTTCTTGGGGATTATCCAGACAGGTGATAACCACGGTGAACAAGATGGGCGGATGATGCCGTCCTCTAACATTTTTTTAATTTGGTCATCAACTTCCTTCTTATCGACGTATGGGTATCTATAAGTCTTCGTGTGTATAGGTATTTCATCACTTGTTTTGATTTCATGTTTAATCTTCTTGGTAAAAGCCAACTTATTATTAGGGCTATGAAAAATGTGTTAAAATTCCAAAATAACTTTTTTTAATGCGTCCATTTCCTCAGAATTTAAATAATTCGTTCTTAAGAACGATAAAGGATTTGTATCACTGTTTTGTAAAATACCTGTGGTTTCTGTTGTTTGCTCAATATTAAATAAAGAAAATTGTGACTTTTCATAAATGGTTGACATATTTTCAACATCACCCAGTGTATATTCTTATAAAATAGCTTCATGTGAAAAATTATGAATTTCCAGTGCTATGGTTCCGTTTTAACTTTAGAAATAGTTTGAGGAATAAAATAGTTTGTTTCAATAATTTCAGGTGTAATGATTTCAGTATCCTCATTTAATTTAGTGTTAACGTGACATAATTGAATACAATTTGCTGGAATTTCTAGTGATTGCGTGGAAAAATCGTGCCTAAATTGTAAAGGAATTCTTACTTGTTAGTTATATAAGATTTTATTCTGAAAATCGATATTTAATTTATTATCATGAATAGCTTTTATTCCTATCATGCCATCAAAATAATCACGGACATTAAACATTAAAAGTTCGCTATCATTCAAGATATTAAATTCCTTTATTTTTCCGTGTATTTTTTGTGTACAGGGTGGCTCGAATTCGTGTCTATGTATGGGGAACTCGAAAACCGTAAGAGATACAGTGTCGGTCAAATTAAGGCAAAATTGCGCATTTAGGTGCCTAACAATATGCCGTTTGGAAAGTGTTAAAATTCCGAGTATTTCCGGAGATATCCGGAAAAAACCGAAATTTTGAAAAATCGTTTTATTTTTTTTCTGTGCTTGTAAAACGGATTTCAAATTGAATTGCACTTTTGCATTGCCACTTTTTCCGCTCTATCCAATGATGTTATCCAGTTTGAAATCCGACATTTCGTCTTCAAGGGATCATCATCAACTTTCGTTTTTTAAATACGAACTTTATTGTTTTTTATCGTTTTTCAGATGGTATTGGCGTTATTAATATGAGTATGTTTTTATTTTTTTTTATTCCTTTTTTTTTTATTTTTATTATAATTTTTTTTAATTTATATATTTTGCTTTGGCGTAATTTTAAATAATTTAAGGTAAGAACTTTTGAAATTTTTATATTCTTTAAAAACATTTTATTTTGGTTCTTGTATTAAGTGGAGAATTGGAGCCCGTATTACAAATAAAAAATAGTAAAATTATTTTTTACGAGAATATGGCCATTAACTATTACTCAAACAAGTTGCTTAGTGCAAAGATGTAATATTTTCAACTTTTAACCAATTCATTTTTTTTAATAGAGAACATAAACAATTTATATTCATACTGCGTGATACTATAGGTACTTTGATGGAAAAACACACCTATTGGAATTTTGCATATAAATAATAAAAAAATAATTTATAGGCAAAATTCCAATAGTTCTATAGTATCACGTAGTATGATTATAATTTGAGGCGTCAAGGCGCAAAACCCGCCTTATCCCATAAACTTGTTTTCGAGATAATCGTCAAAAACTGTTTTAGCGAAAGCTACAAACGCTATTCAAAAAATTATTCCTCCATTGGCCGGAACCATTTCTTTTTGCATATTTTCAGTCTAGAAATGATAATTATTACTCAGATATTCAGAAAAAAACAAAAAGGTATTTTGGATAAGGCGGGTTTTGCTGTAGTGAGATGCGATATTGCGGGTTTTGCCACCGAATCCGGGTTAGTTTTGGTTATTTTAATAAAAATACATAGGTAATAATTAACAGCATTGCTTTAATTTAAAAAAAGCATAATAATTAACATCTCATATTCTTTAGTAAAAGGATAATATTAACATAAACTCATGTTCTGTAATAAAATAATAGGATAAGGGGAATTTTGCCGCAGTATCCAAATTTTGGACTAAATTTATATCGGTTTAAGTGGGTTTTGTTGCAGTTTCAAGCTTTACTTATGAAGATTTTAAAGCGTACTATCGTTATATCGCGATAGCGCATTTTTGTTCACAAATGGATAAGGCGGGTTTAGCAACTTGACGCCTCAATTGATCATGTTCGCCAAAACAAAATATTTAATTAAAAAAAAAATTAAAAAAAAAATTAAAAAAAAATAAAAACATATATGTACTCATATTAATAACGCCAATACCATCTGAAAAACGATAAAAAAATTAAAGTTCGTATTTAAAAAAAGAAAGTTGATGATGATCCTTTGGAGGACGAAACGTCAGATTTCAAACTGGATAACATCATTGGATAGAGCGGAGAATGTGGCAATGCAATAGTGCAATTCAATTTGAGATCCGTTTTTAAATAAGCCTAGGAAAAAAATAAAGCGATTTTTCAAAATTTCGGTTTTTTCCGAATATCTCCGGAAATGCTCGGAATTTTGAAACTTTCTAAACGGCATATTGTTAGGCATCTAAATACGCAATTTTGCCTTAATTTGACCGACACTGTATCTCTTACGGTTTTCGAGTTCACCATACATAGACACGAAAACGAGCCACCCTGTACACATACACGTAGTTAACTTGTTTTGTGAACGTAATATAAAATTCGGAAAAAAAGTTTCGGCAATATAAGGTCTTATTAGTGAACCATGGCTACCTGTATCTATTAATAGCTTGCAAGGGGGGTCATTTATTATTATATAAGATCATTGATTTATTTAATAGCTATTTAAAGTCAAGGCTGGTCTTTTGTTTCTGTGGAAATGAGAAAATTTTCATTTTCTGGATCAATATCGTATTCATATACGTCGGCGTCGTCTAATTCTAAATATTCATTTTGTTTCGGGGGTTTCTTCTTCGAATTGTTCCTTGCCAAACTCCACTAGATTAGTAGAATAAAGATTATTTATTTCCTCGATAGGTTCCGCATGAGGGTTGGACCTGAATAATTAGGGTTGTAACCTGAATGGTTAGGGCTCTGGAATCTTTGTTGTGATTGATGTTTCGGAATTATTGATACACCGGACATGGATGTCGGTTTATCAAGAGATAAACTGGGCTTAGATACAAAGGCTTTCTGCGGGTTTCTTCCAAAAACTGCGGAAGTTCTAGGAAATCTATGCATTTGTTTCCAATTTGGTCTTTGTTGTATGTTAATGGACTGAGAAGGAAATATTGGTTTTGGTGAGGCTTGAAAATTAGGTATATTTTTAAAAGATCGATAATTATTTTGTGAAAGGGGTTTTGGGTCAAGAGGTTTGTTTTGGCTAAGCAAGGCCATTTCGTTCTTATAATGTAAATGGTTTTCGTCAGCTTGGTAATTTAATACAAAAGGTGTTGCATTATCTAAAGTATCAGGTCTGTGTACGATTAAAATAGTTCTAAGTTCAGTTGGAGAATTAGCTTTTAAATTCTGTATAGCAGTATGTTCATGTGTTCCAATTAAAATGGGTGAAACAGCGGCATAATTTAGATCTAAACTTATTATCAAAGATAATTTTTGAACGATTGCTTTTAATTTTTCTATATAGACATAAATATTTTCTTTAGGTTGCCTATTGATTTGTATAAGTTCTTGAGTTAAGTTTTCCATAGAATGTTGATCAACAAATTTTAATCAAAGAGCTAATTATTCCATATATCTAGATCTGGACGCGTAACTAAAAATAATCCTGCATCGTTTATGATTTTAGAATTAATTGCAGAAAATACAAATTCTTTCTGAGCTTCATCACCGGTATAATAAATTTGATAAAAAGAATCGCAATTATTGTTAAAATATTCTAATTGATTCGATTCATCGCTAAAAGGTCTAATTAAGTTAGCTCGTGATCTTAAATTTTCCGACACGTTGTTAACAATATTATTTACAGGATTTAAAAGTGAAACACTCTCAGCAATTTCTTTAAGTTGCTCTTCTGGGATATATGTTTCAGACATCAAATTAATTTCTATATATCTTAATAAATTTCTAAATTTGTATTAAAAGACAGAACGGAAGATGAAAAATGTTTCAGTTAATAAATTAACAAACAAGATTCACTAGGCTTAATTATGTAACACCAAAATACAGTATATCAGGGAAAATTCTTACTCTCTGATAGCAATAATCTCTTGGTACCCTGGTTCTGGATGCACTTGTCCAACAGTTAACCTTGATGTGGAAGTGGAACAGAGACAGGTTCCAAATAGTCGACTCCCTGCGAGTTAAATTTTCTCGAAGGTGAAGCTTGTTCTGGGGCCTCTGCTGCACTCTGCGGAGCGGAAGTTGCTTGTTCGGATACTCATTAAATGGTAGAAACGAACGTGCTTGTTCGCTAAAACACCGATTGTAAAACCGTGCACTGCACATACAAGGCTCCTTAAAATGCCTGTGCTTTATCACACTCCGGAATTTCATAAAGTATTCCTCTAGTACTTAATACAAACGCACCTTTTATTATCGCGTTCAAGAGCACAATTTTTACTGGTACTAATTACGAACACACTCTGAGTATCCTACTGACTTCACCAATTAGGTTTTTTTTCAGTCAATTTCGTTTTTAAAAACAAACTAATTTCAACAGTACCTACAGTCATGACAAGAGAAAATGTTGAACAAATTGCTGCAACTAAAGATCGACGACAAATCCTGCTAGTTATTATTCCGGTTTCATATTTATATGTTTTATCAATTGATATAAAAAATGAGGTACAACTAAGAGAAATAATGCGACATAAAAAAGGGTTCTCAAATATTTTCCTTAATATAATATAACTATTCCCCAGTGAAAAGCTTATCAAACTACATCAAGCGGATCAAAAAATACGTACAAATATTATAGTGACTGGCATATTCCTCTTAATAGATGAGGAGGGTTCATGCAAAAGCAGACATCTCCATTTTGTACAAACTTGAGAAAAACAGCAAAAACTCTTGTTTGAAAATTCGTATAGGGATATGTCTTGTTTTGAAATAAAACTGCACACTGAAAGAGTACGTGTAATAGGATTTGTCTTGTTTTGTTTAGTTTTAGATATGTTACGTATATACGTTTGGATATGTCTTATTTTGGTTGAACTCCATAGATTTAAATGACAAATAATGTAGGATATGACTTGCTTTGTTCGAATCTGACTAAGGCCAGCCCTAGAGACCATCCCAGAGAGAACAAATCGGCAAAAAAATCAATTTGGTAAAAAATGGAGATGTCTGCTTTTGCATGAACCCTCCTCAGATATTGTATAGCATCTCATCAGTATTTGTAATAACATACTATATTAGGCAAAATATGCAATATCATAGTAAAACCTCCCAATAGCGTTATTCAATGTAACGAATATAAAATTGAATAACGTTATGATAATTACGGCAGCGGGTTTTTGAAGTTAACATTGGAAAGGCTGTATACACGTTGGCGTTCTGAATATTTCTAGTTGTGTAATATTTAAGTGATTTCAGTGATGCACCACATGGTTAGTTTCACCGTTCTGCTTTTATTTCCAAATTGTTCAACCATTATCTGCAAGGATCATATTTGCAAGCCTTAAATAATATGTAGGTACATGATAATAAAAATACGAACAAAGTTTAAATGCTTTTAAAACTGATAATTAGATCAAAAATAAATTCTCGCTATGAGAAAAATCGAGAATGACAACCCCGACTACAAAATGTTCATGTACCGAAGGCTGTCATATTAAACAAACTGCAAACTTTCTTTTCTGAAGTTACCTCAAAATTGATTTATTCTCAACTGAAAATAGAATTGATAAATTATGTCGGGCTTACATAACTGCCAGTTACGTTAAACGAGTATACTTAATGAAGTGTCAAACTTTTTAAAACTTTTATTTGTTATTTCAGTGCGGCTGAGCCTATTTAATGGCTCCCCATTTATTTCATACCGGCTCGCGAGATCGCTTCTGCATTATTGAAAAGTAATTAAAGCGCATAAGGATGGAAAACAGGCTAGGCAATAGTGAATTCCAGGGAATAACCAGGATGGGAGTTGAATTGCCAAAAGTAGAAATTGTCCCTTGTAACAAAATGTGTCGGGACTATTTGAAAGTGTTAACTTTCCTACATATACGGTCCTACACTATTATATTGAAATCTTGGTTATTAGCCAAGTAGGTTAAATCGGTGGAAACCTACTTGGCTCATAAGAGAGATTTGGCATAGGGTGTTTTATGGCAACTGAATTTATATTATAATGTTTTGGTTCTTGCTGCTGCTACTACAATTCATGATTTGCACCAGAATAGGGTTGAAAAATAGAGATGATGGTATTCATTGAAATACAGTATTTCAAATAATTCTGGACTCTCTCCGCTTTTCCTTTATGCTAATTTATATTAATCCGACCGTACATTTTCAACTCATAACATCAATTTATTTTTGTATACAGACTTGTGTCCTAAATTTACTTTTCAGAATTTTGACTTCTCTCAAAATCAATAATAATATTTCACACATATCCAGAAATCCATACCAGCCATTTAATATACCAATCTCGACTAAGAAAATCTTCCAACTAATGATTTATTAATAAATTTAGTATTCGGTATGTCCATGGAGTGTACTATTATTTAATATATCCATTGCTATTGCATAAAAATCTGTTAAACCGAAATGGCTTTTATGCATCAAAGCTGCATACTTTAAAAATATTTCAAACTATACGAAGGCTACATAAATTAGCCTTTTGTTAAATAGAATACCCTATATTTTTTAACAGAAGGATAGTTTTTATTCAACATTTAAATATTATTTTAATCGGTAACGGCATTAGCAAAGTATATTTACTTTCCTAAATGTTTTACATTTGTGGAGCAATCATTAAGTTACAATTAATTAACTTTTTTTTCATTTAAATTTGTAGGCGTTTGTAGCAGAGTTTCACAAGCACAACTCAAATATTTTTGAGTTATATTTACGCTCAGGCCCCTACATTTAGCCTGCTAATGTTGATGTGTCATGAAGAAATTTAAAAATATTTTGAAACGAGTCAGCCTAATATAAAGCCTCTACTAAGACCTTGTTCAATCCTAAAACGTTTCCATAATACTTATGATTTTGTGATTGATTTACTTAATTTCTGTCTTGATTATGTTTTGCAAGTTAACTATTTTTAAAAACATTTTTGAATTGATATTGAATTAGATTCTGTTATTGATTGGTCGCTTTTGTTGGGTAAGTACAAAATTCGAAATATTCATAGTTTTAAAAAGGTGGGAAACATATGAACCCTACCATGCTAAGGGAGGTTTCATTCCAGTTAGTTTGAAATAGTCCTTCATCAGAACCAAGAACTGATCGTTAACATCATGATATGCGAATTGAAATCTGGGTTTCTTGCATCTCATGGAACCAATTAGATATTCTTCAGCATTCCAATAATGTCTTATTGTCTTCTTGGTAGCAAAACATACTAGGACAAAATCATTAATATTAATTGAACCACAGACAATTTGCTCTTTTTCAAGTTCATTAATTTGCTGCTCAATATCTGTTAAATCTTCAGTTGAGGAACTAACCGCACTATACATTTCTTATTCAGAGACGCAGTCTGAACCACTGTATATTTACATACTAATAGCTTATTATAAATATTATACTACTTATTATAGTAATTATTATCTATGTTGGGGTTTGGAACCTTCGGCAACATGCACTAAAACGGAGGTTTATCCACAATACCGAAACAGATTTATGGCACTCGACGCGCGTTTCGCTATCCATGTTAGATGATTAAAACTAAATTAAAAATTCTTATAAGGCGCTTTTATACTAAATGTCTGCTTAATCAAGCGGAACCAAAGGAACCAATCCTGGAATCCTACTAGTCAGGCTCGATCAACCAATACAATCGACTATACGGAATAGGTCCTCTATCTCTATTTAAACTACTCTTACATTTAATAATTTCCATACTTTCATATGCGTCTAATAATCTCCTATCAGTTATATTATGGCTTAATTTGAAAATTTTAATTGTTATTCTGTGATTAATATCAAAAGCATGCTCGGCAACACTTGATTTTTCTGTTCTACCATACTTTAAATGAGCTATGTGTTCCTTGAATCTCGTTTGTATAGATCTCCTAGTTTGCCCAACATATTTTTGGTTAAAATCCATGTATCCATCCAATTTCATATATTCCATTTCTTTCTAATATTACAATTTTGTTCTTGGACCACTTAAACATTGAGAAATTATTAGGTGGCCCAAAGGACAAAATTGAAATATTAGAATGAAGTGGAATATATGAAATTGGATGCATGTATTGTAACCAAAACTATGTTGGACAAACTGGAAGATCTGTACAAATGAGATTCAAGGAACACATAGCTCATTTAAAGTACGGTAGAACAGAAAAATCAAGTGTTGCCGAGCATGCTTTTGATATTAAATCATAGAATAACAATTAAACATTTAAAATTAATTCATAATATAACTGATAAAAGAGTATTAGACACATATGAAAGTATGGAAATTATTAAATGTAAGAATAGTTTAAATAGAGGTAAAGGGCCTATTCCATATAGTCCATTGTATTGGTTGATCGAGCATGACTAGTAGGATTCAGGATTAGTTCCTTTGGTTCCGGTTGATTAAGTAAACATTTAGTATAAAAGCGAGTTAGGTAGAGTTTTAAATTTGGTTTTAGTCACCTCCTGATGATGCTAACATGGTTAGCGAAACGCGCGTCAAATGCAATAATTCTATTTTGGTATTGTGGATAAAACTCCGTTTTAGAGAATATTTATTATGTTTATTCCTTTGTAACAGTTTGATTTGGCCATTGTAAAATATTTTGAAATTTCATTTTATATGCTGCATTTAGCAAAAAAAAAGATGCTTTATTTTGCGGTAAGAAATATTGAAAAGAGGTCTTACTCTTCGGTTAGTTAATTTTAAATTTGTTGATTCGATTTGCTGTCAATAAGCTTAAGGTTGCCGCATTTATTAATCTAAATTTAGGTTAACGATATATTTGTATTAGCTTTTATAACACTGTTGTGGCCCTGAGTGGCTATTTTGATCATATCTTTCTCTTATGTAGCTCTCAGGCACTTCGTGACTATATTTATTTTAGTTGATAAGCGAACCACAGATCGCTTAGATTTGATCAAATTACTAAAATAGGATATTATGTTATTAGTATACCTTTGCTTAATTTATATTACATTACCGTAGAACAGCCAGCAAACCGTTCTATATTTTTAAAAGTTGGGTAAATAAAGCCTACTGTAAAGTCTTATTAGATCCGTCAGATTCATATTTCGTTTTCGGTTTGAATACTTCATAACTTTTTGGGACCCCCTGATTTGCTTTATTTCGACCTCCAGCTGATATTTCATAACTTTTTGGTACCGCTGCCTGGGTGGGAATCTCATATTTATCTTACCACGCGGCGTGCTGCAATACTAGCAATACTCGGTTGGTACTGTTGGTGGCACTGGGTAGTAGGAATGGGCTATTTCTCATAAATGCTGCTGTCGATTTAGATTTTTAAAAGTTTATCATTTTGTTGGGGAATATTTTCTAGTATTTGTTGAACAATTTAATTTCAGTTCATTAATTTTATTGTGGCTTCCGCCGTCGTTTTGCGACCATAATAAACGAGAACTAAGTCGTTTATTATCTTCGAATTATTTCTCGTATCGAATCATTAGTTTCGTTAAGCATTTTCTTCGTCCTACAATGTTTTTCCTTTAATCTCGTGGAGGTGGAAAAAGGCAAATTGACTAAAACCGATGTTCTCGTTAATTTCCTTCTTCTAGAAATATCCTTTGGTGATAAAGGCTTTAGTGCAATCATGTGAATCAGCTTTAAGTATTGATTTTTATACTACCCTTCTTGGGGATATTGTGTTGGGTTTCTAGTTTGTTATTTGACACGACCGATTTATCGGCATTTAAATACTGCACTAGGTAAGCTTTTTCCTGGAATAATTTTTTTCTATTGCTCGTGAAACACGTGGACGCCATGATGCTAATGGCTGTTTTCCGTTATTTCTAGAGGCTTTCCAAGCTAGATCGAGACCGTTGATCCTCTAGCCACCCTCCAACTCCAGCGAGGTAATTATTGCTACAGTTTTTTTTTGTCTAAATTAACGATTTAATTGACTTATCTGTGTTAACCGTTTTTTACATTGACCACCATTTGCTTTGCATTCCATGGGTTATCTTATCTATTCCCTTTTATCGAATCTGAATTTTTATTTTAATGTGATTTTAGTTTTGATTATATAGGGAAGTTTATATTTTTTTTGGGTGATTCATATCTATCTCTTTTTTTATATTCAAGTTGTTTGTACCTTCTGTATTTCTTTCAATTGATAATTTTTTGGGGGATTTGTTTTATAAAGAAAATATATTTATGCAAAGGGGACTATAGTTTTTTTTTCATTAAAATAAGGGGCATCGTCTAATTTGTATTGGGTTATTACAAGGTCCTATCTCCGGGCCGCATTTAGGCAAAACGTACCACGTATAAACCATAGGGCAAAAATCGGCCGTTCTGATTGGACCGCGGCGAAACGCGGTACGTTCTGTCTAACTGGGGTCTGCATGTGGTACGTTTTGTCTCAATGTGACATGCATGTAGCAATCCCGCAATCTTATTGTTGTGTGCTATCTATTATTTGGCAGAAGTACGATGTTAATGCAGTAAGGTAAAAGACACGTGATATTAATTTCGTTTGTAGGTAGCTGCTTATTAATATGGAGACAGATTTTTTAAAGCAAGAATTTATTTACAAACTAAAAAGTAATGAAAACGGTAAATTAACTGTTTACTCTAACGTCGGTAGTGTAGAAAATTGTGTCCAATGGGTGAATCATTATTCCCAACTTAGTTCAACGTCATGGATTGTACGACGTACAAAGGCATCATCAAATAAAGTTTTACTTAGGTAAGTAGAATAAACGAAATATTTTAACCCAAATATTCGATACGCGTCTTTCGGTTTCATGACTTCATTTATGTACTTTACGAACACATTTGCTTGTAATAGTAGGTTAGGGTAGCGCTGTTAGTTTATAATTTAAATAATGTAAGCTACATTTACACGCAATTCCATGAAAAATTAATTCAATCTGGAAGTGACAGGTCGTTTACATCGCACCCAATTCCCAATTTTTAGGTTATGCTATTTTGTTTTCCGCTTTCCAGCTACGACTATCTTTTAAATATTTTAACGAGAAAATGGGTACAGAGTAGCAAAAATTATTCGTATTGGGATGTTCAGCGGTCTAGTTTTAACTTTTCTAAGATAAAAAATTTCAAAAATATTTAACAATCGTCAAAAGCGTAGAATGTGAGTTTGCGATATACCTACCTACATTTGGAAAGGAAACATGGTTTTTATGACAATTAGATAGCTGAATTGAAAATTTGTAGTCCAGAGTAATTTTTCAATTCCCCGTAGAATGGCAGTACAAAGTTCGGAATGTCTTTTACCTAAATAACTGATTTTGATGCAGAATTATAAATAATATTAAACAACATAACCTGCAAACTTCAAATTGAAGTTATTTTTCTTGGCAGGGGCAAGCAGCTTGACCAAATGAAGTGCACTTCGACGTAAAGTCAATGTAAACATTATAGCATATACGAAATATGTCAAGCATATTGGAATTTGACTTTGAATTGAATGTAAAATAGTTGGATCCCATTCATAGACTAAATTTTACATTTATTTTTTATTTTCTTTTTTGCTGCCGTGGGATTCTCGCACATATTTGAGTCGGTTGCGTGAAAGCTTTCTTCTCGTTTGAAAACTGATCTAAGTAAGTACAGGTAGGTACATAGCTACTTTCAAAAATGTAAAGGGGGTGTTTTACATTAATTATCTCTCTTAAAGATACCGTTTTAAAAAACATCAAAGAAACTGTAAGCTAATTTTTATTTTTAGAAAAGACTATGTTTGTCCTCACAGTTCCTTTAAAAAGGTAAAACCAAACACAGGAAAAAAAAAACTAAAAATCTAAGTTGCGATGCTTCAATTTCAATCGTCATTAAACCAACAACTAAGGAATCAAAAAAGGCATCTTCATATAAAGGTATGTTTATAATTTCATATAAAATGTGGAAAAGAGGCTGAGTTAGCAAATCAGTTACGATGAGTTAACGATTGATACACTTACAGTAATTTAGATGAAAGTATATTTATATTTTAGGACGGTTTGCCAGGAATAATCACAATAAAAAATAATCATAATCACTCGTTAGGCAGCGCTGATGCTTTAACTGCTTTGCGCCCTTCGTCATGTACAAGAGAACAATTTTTAAAATATTTCAGTCAGGGTCTGGGAATTACTGAAGCGATTAATTACCATACTGATAAAATAGAGCTAGAAGTGAACGAATCCGATTTAGCTATCTCATCTTTAAATCCAAAATATCGCACTGTAAAGTATTGGTACACAGAATGGAGAAAGGCAAACCTTGGTCCTCGAATAGGTGTTGGTATTTTAGAGGTACGTATAAAAAAATTAGTTGATGCTTAATTATTATAATCATGTTTGTATTTTAGAAATTAATAGAAAAACTATCTAAATACGAGACCATAGGAGCTAGAATAAACATAAAAGAAAATCCAGTTATTATTGTCATTATAACGCCTGTTATGTCTAGAAGTCATGATTTGCCATATGCGAAATATATAGTATTTATTGATAGTACTGCATCTTGCGATGTCGAAAATCATGTAATAACATTTATATTAACAGTAACAATTTGCGGCGCCGTTCCATTAGCAGTGATAATTAGCAAAGGCCAAACACAGCTAGATTATGTGCATGGTTTCAAAGCTGTTTTAGAGGCTGTAGGTGATAAAGCGTTTGCCGGTCGTAAAGAACCAAAAATAATCATGACTGATGATAGTGATGCCGAACGTCAAGCCCTAAGAGAAGTTTTTGCTTCTTTGCTCATTTCACATAGGGCAAGCCGTTTGGAGATGGTTATGGGAGAAAAAGCACGATACAGCAAAAGAACATAGGCCAATTTTGTATAATAGTTTTAAAAAAAATTTAATTGTTTCTACTGAAAGTAAAGCGGAAGAAGCCTTTAAAGAAGCGCATGAAAATGTGATAGGCAGTTCTTATCTGCAATGGATCCGTTACATTGAAACATATTGGAATCGTAAACAAGAATGGTGTCTAGCTTATCGTGATTCAACTACACACGGAAATCAAACAAACAATTTTTCTGAAATTTGTGTCCGTATTTACAAAGATATTGTTCTCAGTCGTTGTAAAGCTTACAACGCAGTAGCGTTGGTTGATTTTACGTGTACAGTATTAGAGCAATATTATATCAGGCGTTTAAGAAATTTTGCTAATGGTCGTACAGACACACGTAGACTTCTTTTAAAATCCCAAATCCAACATACATCATATTTGAGAAAAGAAGATGTAAAGAAAGTTGATTATTTTAATTACAAAGTACCCAGTAGTACTAATCCATAAATATTATACGATGTTGATTTGAATATAGGATTTTGCGCGTGTGAAAAGAGAAGATTAGGGAAACTGTGCAAACACCCTATTTTTTAATATTGAAGATTCCACTACTAAAGAGCGACATTTAATGGCTATGCTGGCTTTAGGGAATAAAGCTAACCCACCAGAGTTTTATGCTCCTCTTTCACAAACCAAAAGTTTCGATCTTACTTTATATCCTGACATGAATTCTACTCCTAGCAAACATTTAAATGATGTGATTGTAACTGATTATTTGCCAAATAATTCACCTAAAGAAAGTGCACCTATTATAGAATCTTCTAGCGATAAGTTCAAACAGTTCTTAGAAATACTAAATCGCCATCACGAACAATTTGGTTCATCTGAAGAAATTATCCACAAATGTTTGTTAAAATTAAAAAATGTCAACACTCGTAATAATTGGGATACGTTTCTCAGCAGTTGTGGAAGCCATATTGCTATTCGGAATCGCCATGGATCGGCCATTCGTGTGCAACCTACTGCAATAGCCAGAAGAAACCCTGGGGTCACAAGAGGCAGTAAACGAATGCTAACTGGTCGCCCAGCTTCAAATGAAGTTATTAAAAGAAAAAAAAAAGAAATCATAACCTAGCAAGTAACATAAATAACAATGTGCCCCATACCAAAGGGCATGGTTCTGGGCATTAGGCTACAAAAATAATTATTCGTCAATATGTTTTCACTATTTCTTTAATTCCAGTTAATTTTTATAAGTAGATACCTAATATTTTAGATGTAGAGTAAACTCTAGTAGCTGTTCTTTTAGTTCAGAATACAAATAGCCACGTTTACATATATTACATACTCGTACATACATGTTACTATAAGTTTATTATTATTTGCAATAAATAACCTAAACTATTTTCAAATCAATACTGTTAAAATTACATAAGAACTTAACACACGAAGAAACTTCAAGAGAGAATAATGTGGGGCAATCCGTACCACGTGCTGACCCCACTTAGACAAAACGTACCGCGTTTCGCCGCGGTCCAATCAGAACGGCCGACTTTTGCCCTATGGTTTATACGTGGTACGTTCTGCCGAAATGCCTCCGGGCCAATCATATCTCCGGGCTACACCACAGCCAATTTTATCTCTGGGCCAATTCTATCACCGGGCTACAGATCTCCGGACCAATTTTATCACCGAGTTCTCTGCTAGTTCTACCCTCGGTGCCAGTGCCATAGCAGTACCTACAGGTGCCCGGTGCCTTCACCAGAGGTCTGGTACTGCCTACCTCCACACTGAGCTCGACGATCGGATCTAAGGGGTATCGTACAGAAGCATTTATCTTTATTATTATCTTCTTTTTTTTTTCGTGTTTAATTATTATAAATTTTGCACTATGGATTGTGCATTAGAAGAGCCAAGTTTCGTTGAAACATTTACTTTCCTGGCCAATTAATTTTTGTTTAAAATATTTAACTATAAATCAAGTATTGACCGCCAAGCATTAAGATAGCTTTCAATTATTTTAATTCTTTATTTATTCATTCGTTTATCAGGTCGATTGATATACTTATTGTGGCCTATGTCAGTACAAATTTTTATCGCTACATTTATAATTGGTGCAGCTACCAGCGCACGCATACGTATATATAATAAGCTTAGTCGGATTGTAGGGGTTTAGAGCGTTTAGTTGTAAGGCATACAGTAACGAGCTTGCAACAGAATTGCTCTCCGTACAATCTTCATATTGTACCCAATTTATTAATTACTTTAATAATCATTTGACATTCCTTTGCGTTTAAATAGTCAAAAATTACACTGTAGTACGTATTGCTACTGTTGAAAAAAAAACTAGAAGCAAATAGATTGATCCGTAGATTTAGATTGAGTTTTCTTGTTAAGAACTGTCTGAGTTTCTTTGTTTGATAAGCGTGTCTAACAACCCTGTACAATACCAGCGGAGCTTTTCCAGTTTAGCTGGGAAGAACTTGTGGCGCTCTACGACTAAACTCTCGGAGCCTGGCATTGCAAACACGACTCTCCGGTGTTAGGCTTGTTTTCTTTAATTAACCTATTTACCTGCTTACTAACTTAAATAACAAAAACGTGTTGCATTTTAAATTAAACAGAAACAATTGTGTCAAATCAAAGAACCCCGCAAGCGGAAACGTAATATTTTTCACATTACATTATTTTATTTAATGAGCCCTTAAAAAATATTTAAGCAACTTCATTCTTGTTTTAGTTTAAAATACACTTCGAGATATATTTTAAATAAACACTGTATATTTAGAAATTAATAACCATAGTCCGTAATTTATATTATACTTCATAGCATATTATAATTGTTAAACTATTTATTATAATAATTATTATATTCCTTTCTGTGATGGGTATGGCTCCCAAACGATTATTTGTTGTTATTTTAGTAAATGACATTAACCGTTAAAAATAATTTAGGTCTGTATCTGTTTTAATTCAAAAAGTAACAAATGTACTTTATATATGAATGAATACGTTTTCCTTTGTTAGAGCATTCTCCCTACTCGCGACGCCATATTAGATTTAGATATCAGACCTTCTAGTTCAAAGGGTGGTGGTCAGAATTAGGAACAATTAGATCTCAAACAATAAACTGTTTATCCCGTTATTCCTCTTACATAATGAAGCCTATGCTGCGTTCTTAATCCAGGATACCTAATCAGATCATTTTTAAATAAATCATAATTTAAATGGTAACATATTATGTTTTTAATAGAAGTTCTTTTGTTAGATAAATGTAGTGTATATTGTTAACTAGGTGTGCACAAATAAGTGCAAGTTTTTCAGGGTTTAGGTACAACAAACTCTAATAAAACTTTGTACGATCTGGGGTTTTGACTGGAACGTATGTTGGACACGTTCGGTTAGTTCTGAAAGCTCTAGATGAGGAAAGTTTTAATAATACGGAATTTGAGTAGCAAAAGTTTCTCGAAATGGACAACTGCAAATATAACGTAGCTTACGAAAATCTTGATATAAAACAGAGTGAAAATATGTTTTTTTATTAAAAGTTAACGGCAATGGTTTCAATATTGATTCCACATAAATAGCTATTAGCTGGCTTCTGTAAAATTAGAACTGGATTCGGGTATATGAATTTATACAACCACTAATTCGGTAATAAATATATGATTCGACCAAGTTCTCTTGGCATCAATACATCATAACAGGTTATTATATTCTTTTTTTGAGGAGAAAGTTTAGGAATAATTTGAGCTAAAAATAGATTAAACGAAGTTTAAATTCCCAAGGCAGTAGAAAATAATGAGCTGTGGTACATATAGAAAATAAGTACAGGTGTAACACGATTTGTTAATTGCTTAACGAACGGTTCTAATGCCAGGTTCACTCAACGGTTTTTATTTTATTTAAAGGTGTGGGTCAAAGAGTTGGCAGTTAGGCGAAGGCATCACTAGATTTTTAAAATCAAATGATTTTTGCATATTGAAATACGGGCAGTAAAATTTAGAAACATACCCTAGATAAGAATATCGTGAAATTTAGAAACAAAAGGTAAACACTTTTTACACTAACTTACCACAACGAACATCAGGATCCCAATGAATATATTCATTCAAATCTTAAATGCCTTTATAAATTTCTAAAGACAATTAATTAATTTGAGTTTATGGTATCACCCATAATAGTTATTTATGCAACAAGTGTGTAAAGTGACTCTTTTTTTATGAATGGGAATATTGTCGCATGAGCCGTAGGCGAATGCGACAATCCCATGAATAAAAAAAGAGTACTTTACACATGAGTAACATACAAAATTTTTTCTACTACCGAAAAATATATGAAAAAACAAAAATAGTATTAAATTACTTTACGCACTAGTGCGTAAAATATATTATTTTACGCACTGCTCTGAACGTCAAAAAATATGTCAAATTTACTTTAAGCACTAGTGCGTAAAATAACTTACTTTACGCACTGCACATTAAAAAGGGCTATTTTACGAATCATCGAGAGTGCGTAAAGTGAGTACTTTACGCACGGGAGTAGAAAAACTATATAACACTCTTGTTCGTCCTTCTAATGGGCGTAAACCGTCACTCCAGCTTAGAAGCAACTGGGAGTGAATAATCTCAGATCGAAAGGAGAAAAATCTTAATTTTGAGAGTTTAAAATTAGATATTGAATGGAATAAAGAAATAGAGTATGTCAATGGGTAGGCTAAAACGAGCTGTCGCCGAGCGTATAAATTAGGCCCTAGCTCAAATGCCGAAGAGTAGGGCCCGGGTCAATTTATTTAAGGCGCCACGGGCTTTTAAACAGCAAAAGGCAAGAACTACCCCAAAGTTGAATATGGAACTCGTTTTAGCTTAGGCTTCGCGACAAAATAAATGAATACCGAAATTTCGTTATTTATTTCTATCCGGAAAATCGATCAATAAAGCAATAAAAATAAGACAGAACATTAGATTAAATATATATTCCGCAATCTATCAGTAACAATAATGGAAAAATAATTACCCAGAAATTAATCAAAAATCAAAGTCGGTATAAAGCAAGTACCCCAAATTAACCAAAAACTAAAGTTGATGAAAATAATACTCAAAAATTAATCAACGGTAACTAAGGCAAACGATGAACAAATAATCGAATATTAATCAGATGTAAGTCAAAACGATCAATTATTGAGCGCTAAAGATAAAAAAAAATAGATACTTACAAAAGCGGCCTGTCCTGTTGAATAGTTGCTTACAGTTGAATAAACAAATAAAGGATTGGTTTTATTACCTAACAATAAAATACCACAGCAGAGGGAGAAAAGAAAATTAAGTTGACGAAAATTCAGTAGTCTATTCTTATAGTTAAAGGTAGGCTTTGCTCGGTGAAAATAATTCACACGCTTAATCTAAAGAAATTCCGAAATTTTAAATCGTAATTAATGGCGATTGCTTAAAACATTTATATAAAAAAACGTCAGTAATACGTGTTGAAAGCTAGATACTGCGAATAGCTTCTCATTATAGTTCAATTAGTTCGAGCAATCGCCTAATTAAAGACTAATTATCGGTTATAGAATCATTATCCTACACATACACCTTATAACTAACTAACAATGGCTATTCAGGTCCATAAATTTTCGTCGATAATTGCCGCAAAGACAATGTAAAAACAGTCCAGTTAGACCTACGACGTTATTGCGTCAGTCAATTAACTATTCAATAAAAAAAAATAATAAATTCCATCCAAAATCCGATTTACTATATATCAGCGGATTTAACTGAATTTTAGAATTAATTAATTAAGCCACTCCAACCAATAGAATTTCCCAGTTTTCCAGGGATATCTTCGATATCCGTTAAACTGCTGGCAGGAACGTCAAACTGGTGAGAAGAGTTTGATTACGGGGAGTGACGCCCCCGCCATTCCGAGTTGCCATGGGATATGGCGCATCAAATCCCATCGTCCTCCCCCAGGCTAGAGAACACCAAAGTACAAAGTCTGGAGCTGATCAATGACAGTTTGTGACAAGAGGGGCTGCATTGTATTCGCTGGCAGGAACGTCAAACTGGTGAGACGAGTTTGATTACGGGGAGTGACGTCCCCGCCATTCCGAGTTGCCATGGGAAATGGCATATCAAATCCCATCGTCCTCCTCCAGGCTGGAGAACACCAAAGTATAAAGTCTGGAGCTGATCAATGACAGTTTGTGACAAGAGGGGCTGCAT
>MU182808.1:218016-241922 GCA_016904865.1 Pissodes strobi | reverse complement strand
TGATCAATGACAGTTTGTGACAAGAGGGGCTGCATTGTATTGGCTGGTAGACACGTCAAACTGGTGAGAGCAGTTTGATTACGGGGAGTGACGCCCTCACCATTCCGAGTTGCCACGGGATATGGCGCATCAAATCCCATCGCCCTCCCCCAGGCTGGAGAACACCAAAGTACAAAGTCTGGGACCGATCAATGACAGTTTGTGACAAGAGGGGCTGCATTGAATTGGCTGACAGGAACGTCAAACTGATGAGAGCAGTTTGATTACGGGGAGTGACGCCCCCACCATTCCGAGTTGCCACGGGCTCGTCCTCCTCCAGGCTGGAGAACACCAAAGTACAAAGTCTGGAGCTGATCACTGGGGAGTGACCCAACAAACACCATTTTTACCCCTGTCAGACTAGAGACCGCCAAAGGAATGAGTCTGAGCCCTAGGTGGTAGATGCCTAAGCCTACTCGCATCGTCCGGTGAAAGACCACATCACCAGAATTGGGAAGCGCTAAGAGCTTTCCCCAAATCACGTTCCGCTTCCGCGCTGGTGGTCCCGGGTTCCACAGTAGGAATATATGAACATGATGGTGCTTCCAGGATTAAAATATTCCGGAAGTAAACTCCCCGGCCATTCGGATCTCCGGGCGCTGGGTGGCCCTGGGAACCCTTCATTCCGCATTTCACAGACAGCAAAGATACCGAACCAATTTAGAATAGATTTCTGCAACATAAGAGGCCTAAATACAAACATAAATTCGGTACACCAACATCTACAAGCAAATAGACCACACATATTAGCTCTTACAGAAACACAAGTATGTTCTACAACAACAACAGTGAACTACCTCTATCCTGGTTACGACTTACATACCCTATTTAGATATAAGTTCGGAATATGCCTTTTTGTCCAAAACGACCTTTCATGTCACCGCGAGGAAACACTCGAACCGAACAACCTTGACGTCATGTGGCTCAAGTTCACCGCCAAGGGATTAACCAAGTTTATATGTTGTCTCTATCGCCCTCCGAGCGATAGAGCCTACCAAAGCTTTTTCACAACACTAGCTACCACTTTTGACTCAATACAGATCGATCACCCCAGTTCAGAAATAATCGTTCTGGGAGACTTCAATGGCCACAACACCAACTGGCTCAAACATCACAACAAGACCGACAACGAAGGCAGAGAAGCTGAAGCATTTGCCATCAGCTGCGGGCTTACTCAGCTTGTAGACGAACCAACTCGAATCTCAGAGAGGGGCGAATTCGCCGCCCTCCTGGATCTTTTTCTGACCACCAATCCTGACCAGTACAAGGTTACAGTTCGTCCGCCATTAAGTAGTTCCGACCGCAAACTTATTACAACGGTTTGTGAATTGCCACTTATAGAGAAGGATCCACCATTGCCTCGCAAAATCTGGCATTACAATTCTGCAAACTGGGACGATCTAAGACAGTTCTACCTAGATTTTCCTTGGCTCGACGTCTACTTTGCCACTGACGACCCGTCAGACTGCTGCGAAGGGATCATGCAAGTAATCTCCTCAGGAATGGAAGCATACATCCCAAATTCCATCAAGTTACCATCAAAAGGAAAGCCCTGGTTCGACAAAAGATGCGAAAGAGCTGTAGGAAGGAAACAGCAAGCCTATAAGTACTGGCAGCAAAATTAGACCGCTGAAAATCGCAATTATTTTATCGAAGCGAGAAACGAGTGCAAGCGTGTGATCGAAGAAACTAAGGACAAACACAATCAGAGGATCAGGAATAAACTTTTGCAATGCCCCAGTGATTCCAGGAATTTCTGGTCGGTAGCAAAGGCAGTAAGTAACAACTTTACAAAAACTTCTCTCCCGCCTTTGAAGGACGAACGTGGCATCACGGCGACTACAACCAAGGAAAAAGCAAACATGCTCGCCAAAATGTTTTCATCGCACTCTACCTTAGACGTGCCCCAAGGCAAGACTCTCCCCACCATACCGAACATCAACACTACCATGGCAGAAGTCAAGTTTTCTCACCGTGATATTCGCAAAATCCTTGAAGAACTAGATTCGCAAAAGGCATCAGGACCGGACGGAATACCGGCCATCGTGCTAAAGAACTGCGCCAACGAACTAACACCCGTTTTTCCCAGGCTTTTTTCTCTTTCTTACAGAAAAGGTATTTACTCATCCTCTTGGAAAGTCGCTCGAGTGCAACCTGTTCCAAAAAAAGGCAAGAAAACCACACCCTCAAACTATCACCCAATTGCCTTGCTTCCAATAATCTCCAAAGTCATGGAACGTGTAGTCAATCAGCAACTACTCAAATACCTCGAGAATAACAGAATAATCAGCGATAATCAATACGGCTTTCGCAAAGAGAAATCGACAGGAGATATTTTGGCCTATGTCACTTATATATGGAGTAGGGCAATTGAAAACTACGGAGAGTCTCGAGCGATTGCGATGGATATTTCAAAGGCATTCGACAGAGTTTGGCATAACGGACTGCTCAACAAACTGCCGTCCTTGGGACTGCCCGCCTCTCTCTGCAGCTGTCTGGCCAGTTTCCTTGAGAAACGATCCCTACACGTTGCAGTCGATGGACACATCTCAGACACATTCACCATCAACGCGGGCGTGCCTCAGGGCGCAATACTTTCACCAACTCTGTTCCTCATCTATATTAATGACCTGCTGATCGAAACGAATAATTCTGTTTACAGTTTTGCAGATGACAGTACCCTTGTCTCCCACTTTAGATCAGAAAAACCCTTACCAGCGACTGAGACTCATCACCGCAGACAGGAGCAGATTACAGCAATTAATCAAGATCTGGAGAAAGTTCAAACTTGGGGCGATCGAAATTTGGTCCAGTTCAATTAAGCAAAGACTCAAGCAGCAACGTTTACTAAGAGGGTCAATACAGCGGACCCTGACATCATTATGGCAGGATCGACCATTCCTTCATCCTCGTCAATCGGGCTGCTGGGTGTCTCGGTCAACAGCAATATGTCATGGCATGGCCTTGTTGCTAACATCGCAAAATCAGCCTCCCAGAAGCTTGGTGCGCTATTTCGCAACAAAAAACTCTATACACCGCAGCAGTTGCTCTTGCTGTACAAAGCGCAAATAAGACCGTGCTTAGAATATTGCTCACATATCTGGGGTGCCGCACCAAAGCATACCCTAAAGCTGCTGGATTCCATTCAGAAGAGGGCTGTGCGTTTCGTCGGGGATCCGGAGTTGACCCGGAATCTGGATAGTCTGGAACATCGCAGACATGTGGCCGATATGTCTCTGTTTTACAGATACTTTCACGGCAGATGTTCCCAGGATTTGGCCCGCATCATCCCGTCCCTGGCAACTCCTGTCAGACAGTCCCGACAGACGGTCGTACAACTAGAAACACCTAGAACATCGCTTTACCAGAACTCCTTTGTCTGGCGCACTGCATCACTGTGGAACTCACTTCCAGGACATCTGTTTTCCCTAATTACAACCTACAAATATTCAAAAACCGTGTCAATCAACATCTTCGCACACACACACCCCGCGCTCTAGAATCTCCCTTTAGCGTCAATTCAGTTACGGAAATGAAGAACAAAGTAACGTATGTGAGATTTCTAATAAGAAAGCTACTAATCGGCCGAATATGTAATACAATAATTTTTTATCAAAGAACTCTGTATATTTCACAGTATATTACATTTAAGAATAGTAAATTTACATCTTATAATTATTCACACAAAAAAAATCTTGTTACAAATTACTGATTGACTTATAAAATCTTAAGCACATTTTAAAAGGAACAATGCACTCCAGATTATTTTAAAAAATCACGATTTCATGTTTTAAAGCAGCAACAGAAGATCAGCTAAAGAAATTTCCAACCCTAAGATAGACATTCGTATATCTGATCATTCTTTGCGGTTTTCCTTAGTGATTCAAACTGTTACAAAGTCTGTTACAAAGTGTCTGAAACAAATTCATGAAAAATTACCAGTATCGACCCACGACTACACCAATTCATTTCCAACTAAAAATAGATTCGATAAATTATATCAGGCTTAAATGAGTATACATAATGGTGTGTCAAACATGTTTAAAACCTTTATTTATTCTCTTAGTGCGGCTGAGGCAATTTAATGCCGACCTATTCATATCATTCCAACCTGCGAAAGGACGCGTCAAAGTTATTGACGAATAATAAAAGGGGATAACGATGGAAATGAGAGCGGGTGCAAAAAATTAAACGAATTTAGGACTCATTTATTGGACGATTATTTGGAGTAATGTATCTGCGCATTTCTTTAATCATAGTCGATAACATCAATCTAAACTATGTATTTACGACATGTCTGTGTTAGTGAATTTCTCCTTTGCGAGAATAAATAGTTGTGACAAGTAATGTCAGAATAAATTAAATAATTTTGCTTAAAATTAGACTATTGACGCTAAAATGTATTAAATTAATTTTATACACTGCATCGCTGTCCAATTTTAACCCTACTTATTATACTTTATGATTATTTTGTGACTAAATAGCTGCAAATTTGGCACTTAAAATTAGGAACTGGGAAAACTTTTCCCGCTCCCTATTAGGGATCGGGAAAACTTTTCCTGTGCGGGCGCTCCAGAAAGACTTACTTCCTTTGCTCTACAGAGACGTCAAAAATGATAGTTTTCAGAGAGGTATTTTGAAAACTAATCTTTTAACAACTAAAACAATAACTCAACTTGGGGTCGCTTTTAATTTACTTCCGGTAAAATTATATCTACATCAAAATTATATCTCAAGCAAAAAATGTTCCGCCTAATTTCTTTCATCCATTTTGCTTCCACTCAATTTGTTTCCATCCATTTGGATGGCATTTAAATTGGTAAGACAATGTATAAATATTCATAGGAAGACGTATAACATTATGCATCGACGTTAACGATAAAACCTCAATTCCGAGTTTTAAAGTTAGAGTTAGCCCTAATTCTGACTTTAAAACTCGATGGACATTGAGTTTGATAGTCGGCAGTAAAGCTAAGCTAAAAAAATCAGTAATTTAGAGATTTTCAGTTAAAATCATTTTAAAACTCTGTATGAAGAAACAATCCATAATTCCAAATTTGCAGGTTTAGGTTAAACTTAGAAGTAAACATTTAAGATGCTTAATTCTGACACTCAAACTAATTAAATGAAATGATTTGTTCTTAGTTCGAAATTAAAAATGTGTTCTTAATTCGGAGTTATTTATGAACAACGGTTGGTGTTGCTTGTTTCAAAGTAATGTTTTATGCTTTCTTAGTGTCTTCTTTCGGTCAAGTTTTTAAGTCGAGTGTCGTCAAGTAATTGCAAAGAGAGATATTTTCAATATTTTCAGGGGAAATCTCCTTAATTTTGTAGAAATAATTCAGACAGCACACTAATTAAACCATGGCAGGTCGCTTAAGCTTTGGAGTGAAATATAATTAAAATATCGTCTAGTCGGTGGCTAGACCTTGTATTTTATAATCAAAGAGTTAATTGTGAAAACTCTAACGCTGGAAAGTTTCAACCGATCGTAATGGAGTATCCAAGAAAATGGAATCAGGAAAACGGTGCAAACATTTTAGTTGGTTGATATTTTAATTGTGCCTGCTGCACTAATATAACGATGAATCGAGAGATTCGAAACAGCTTGTATATATGTTCATAAAAGTGAAGAATTATCGGTCTAATAACTGCAGTGCATAATACTAAGTGAATTATATTTTATGTAACTGTTGACTTTCATGTATTAAATAATATGCACGTTTAAAATATTCAAATTAATATTCATCATCTGGATCGCCATAGTGAGGATTCGGATATAATACCTGAATCCGAATTTAAAATTGCGGAAATAGAAGTTTCTCAGCTTTCTTTTTGTAAAAAGGTTATTCAGTGGGTTTTTTATGATAGTGGTACACATGCTAAAGAAATATCCTATGGCGCTCGTGTGTGAAAATAATGATTTATATGGTTCTTGAATAGTTGTAGGTTGTAATTTGGAGGAAAGATATGTCCTGAGAGTGATACAGTGCGCCAGACAAAGGAGTGTTTGTAAAGCGATGTTCTAGGGGTTTCCAGTTGTACGACGGACCGATGCGCTCTTGCCGTCTATCATTATTAACTGACAGGCGTTGCTGGGGGCGGGATGAGGTGGGCCAAATCCTTAGAACATCTGCCGTGAAAATATCTGTAAACAAGGAGACCTCGGCCACATATCTGCAGAGTTCTAAGCTATCCCGATCCCGGGTTAACTCTGGGTCGCCGATGAGACGAACAGCTCTCTTCTAAATGGAATCCAGCAGCTTTAGGATGTGCTTAGGTGCGGCACTCCAGATGTGTCAGTAATATTCTAAGCCCGGTCTTATTTGCGATAAGGAGATTTACCATTTGAAGTTTAAATTATCGGCAGTAATAGCATAAGTGCATCAAAATTACCAATAATTTTGCATGACAGCATGCTTTCTAAAAACTGCATGAGACAATTTTTATATATTTTGCCCGAGCCCGACATCCGAATTCATTCCGACACCTCTTCGACTAGCAATAAGCTGGTACTATATATATATTTTGCCTTCTATCATGGCCGTGTATCTCACCGTGTACGTGTTCCTATTCTTTTTTTACATACTGCAAATTCCCCAAAATGTATCGTGATGACAGTGTTAATATGGTAAGCTCTTTGGTTGAAAAATTAATGGCGATATTATGTAAACAGGAGATTGCCCTAGTTGCCGCGCAAATGTTCCTCTCAAACCCGTAGCTAACTAACTTGCCTCATGTCCATCAGTTTCAAAATGTACATTAAACTCTGCAGCCGGAACTATGTTCTTGGTCTCATTCCATTGGCCTAAAATGCCTGCCAGTCTGGTAAAGAAGGTGTCAAAATGACTAGCCGGAGATCTATAAACAACCAGAATAAGAAATTTAAAGCTTTTATGTAAGTACAACACATGTCTATACATTTTTCTTTATTGAAATTATGAATCATAGCGATTGAGTAACTGACTAAGATGTGTATTAAATATTGCTGAGAACCAAAATTTTTTGCTTTGACTTCCTCTATGAGTATCTCGTCTGCTATTTTAGTCCATATATTCTTAAGTTTTCCAGCACTTAATTTTTTTCTATGACTCCCTTAGTACCCAGTCATAGCAATTTAGGCTCATGTACTTTAATACTCTTAATACTTTCAGCTAATAAATGTATAGTTTTTCCTTGTATACACTGTCTATTTCGTATACACACTTATTCTTCCCTGTATATACTCTCGATACACAGTTTCAATACATCCTAGTTTTTCGGCTTTTCTCGATTACGATAATCTGCAACTGGTACATTTACTACTTTGCTGCTTCAACTATTTACCTTCACTTGGGTTTTAACTATTTATCTTCATATTATGTAATTCCTGTAGACTTTGTATATTCTTTTCATACACAGCTTATTAGTGTTTCGTTACCATTTAGCCTCCTAATTATATATTCCTTTAAATTTCTTTGTCATTTGAGTTGTATATTACACCTATTTACTCCACAGCTTCCCTTCTTTTATGTGCCATATATATTGTCTATTTTCCTATATAGAGGTTATTGATTTTCTTAACCTCCTTTGCATATGTACTTGTCTTTTAACACTCGGGATTTTTTACATTACATTTATTTATGTTGCTTTGTTTTCTATTGCTTATTATTAGTTTCCTAATTCTAACCTCCTATGTGACTCGTATATATAATTTTTTATGAGTACTTGTGTTTTATATTACAACTATTTACTGATTACTATTATTTGAGAATTTTATCTCTCGCCATTTTCTGTACTTTTTGTGTTTTTATTAGTTTGTTCTTAGTTTCATTCCTTTTTCTTTACTTTACTTCTTTACTATCTTTTGACTAATTTCTCCTGCTACCTGCTCCATGACTTTCTTTAGTTTTTTTTAAACAAATCTGTTGTAATGCTCCATTTAATTATCTTACTGATTCATGAGGTTTTTAACTATCACATAAATCAGCTGTTAATTTACTTGTACTTTCTTTTAATATATAATTATATATTTTTTTCTAGGTATGGACTTGTAGGGTGGCAGACCACGCGTTGCTAACTTTCAACAAGATAGCAGATTTCCACGCTTCCTTGCAGTATTCTCGTGTACCAGCTAAATCAAAGACTTCAAGCACTTTTATGAGATGGCACTGTCGACCTCTTGTAGCAATCCTGCATATAGGTGTAGACTGATGACCTCTCACATGCAATGATTGGACAACTGAATGCGTGATACTCAGGCGATTTGTATTTATGTTATATTGAAATTATGAATTATATTAGATTTTTGTGGCTAGAATGGCGCGACGTAGACTATATGGATCGATATAAGTCAGGCGAGGAAGAGATAATAAAGAACGCACTTCGGTAAAGCAATAACAAAATCTATTGGTCAAAGACATAATGAGAAAACAATAACACCGTCTATTGATCAAAAACTTAATGAGTTTACACTATACCAGACTACTAGAAAAGCATGTCCTTTCGGTTGAGGTGTCTTTTGAATTGCAGCTCTTAGTCCCTGTATTATAATGAAGTGCTTTAAGAGGGTTGTTGTGTTTTAATGTATAAATAGGTCTGGTTATTTTAAAGATAATTATTTAAGGTTCTTGGTTTATCTTAATTTTACTCAGTACTTTACGCCACTATAACTATTTAGCTTTAAAAATCACTTGACTTAGAATTTTGACAGATCTATGGTACATTCGTCTTTAGTACTTTTTAGGCGGATATCCTCCAGGAAGTACGTCCCTGGGAACTGCACTTCCCGAAGCGGGTCTAAAGATTTGGATATGGTTAGAGCTCGTAATACGTCCCTGTGGACTGCCGTAGGTGAGAGCGGTATAGGTGAGAGACAAAAGCCTAGGGGTTCGCGAGACTATGGCCTCGGTCTCGGTCTTGTCTCGGTCTCGAAAACGAGACCGAGACCGAGACCTGGAAATTAGAATCGAGACCGAGACCGAGACTTACCTATCGAGACCGAGACCAAGGTAACGAGATTCTCGGTCTCGGTCTCGAAAGAATTATGTAGTCATTAGTTTGTTCGACTTAAGCAATTTTGTAACTGTGAATACTTTAAGATTTTTAATTGAATAATGCTTTTTGGTAAATTAAAACATAAAAGTAGTTAAATTTACTTACCAACTTACCTTTACAAATGTTTAACATAATTGTTTATCTGTAAATATCGTATCAAAGAGTATGTAATAGATATCATTTTTATTAATTAACCATAACTGTACTTATACATAGAATATCTGTGCCATTGAAATGTTATGTTTGAAAAGAACTTGTTCGGGATATACCTAGTGACCGGCATAATGTTTGAAACAAATTGGAAACATTTTTATTATTCAATTACCGAAATTAACTCTTTTGGGGATTAATTCAGCATGTCCAGTAAGCCAAAAATCGATTTTGACAAATTCAAATGATCACAAAGCAAAAAGTGAGGTCATTTGACGACATATCAAAAAGTGTCAATGAGAAAAGTTGTTCAAATTTGATTCTACGTTGAAGTGCAAATTTTCATAAATATATTAAAACCTTCAAATTGTAACATTTTTTTAGCGTGCTTGCTAAAAAAGTTAAAGAATTGCAATTTTTTCGTGTAGGTTTTTTAAATTAGAATAAAAGTAACGAATACAATTATTAATATACTGAAATTTATTTTATTGTCAAAAAAATCTGAAAATATTGATTTTTAGAAACCTCAATTTGATGTATTTTGTTGCAATGGTACGTAGAGAACAGTTATTTTAAAGTAGTACTTACATCAAGTTATTTTATTACTTAATTCGTTACTTTAGTCACTAACACACTAGACAGGTAATAGGGTTTTTTTGATTAAGAAAAATTAATTTTTGAGAAATGGTATTATTAAGAGAAAAATCACTTATTTATTTACGTTTGCTTATCAGTTCCGAAAATTGAAATTGAAAATTTGTCTTTTGGTATATCTCTACAAAATATTTTTGGCGATAGGGAGAACCATTTTATTTATTTTTTTAGCATTGATATATTTACCATAATATTTCAAAACAACAATCGAAGGCGTACTGAAAATGAACCCTTCCACATACTTGTAAACTTGGCATATTCACTGAAGTTAAAAATAATAATTTGTGTCGCTTCCCCATCCCATTCCTTAGCCTGCCCCTTTTTGTAAATGTTAACGTAACACTAACTCACAAGTTGGGTATTAACAGAAGTACTGTGACTGCCTATGGATTTTTCCGTAACTGCACACACTCTAATTGTTTTTTTTTATTTGGAAACCTCTGTGTCATAGAGCAGTTATACTGATGGCAGTTATAATGATTTTTAAATGGTTTAGATTTAGAATCATACATACATACATTTTTAATGAAATATAAATAAAAGATTGCTTTCAGTTGTACCGAAACTTATTTAATTTAAATGACACTGGGTATATTTTCAAAATTATTTATATTCCTCTCAACAATCCGAAGTAGCGTTTGTGTTAATAACGAAATAAAACAGTAAATTATTTAATTGCTTATTATTTGCTCAAACCGAGACTGAGACCAAACTGAGACAAGACCGAGACCGAGATCGAGACTAAGGTAGTCTCGGTCTCGAGCTTCGAGACTCGAGACCGCGACCGAGACAAATTTTTTTCTGCGAGACCAAGATCGAGACTTGCCAGGTCTCGGTCTCGCGAACCCCTACAAATGCCTATCGGACTGATGGTACACGACTATTTATATCATAAAATCTGCTGACCATTGTAACTTTAAGGCTCATAATTGCCTGCGCTGTTCGTTCGCGTTGTTTATAATTTAACTTGAATGTTTATATAACATTTTCGAAGTTCAACTTCAAACTTTGGACAATAATGTTTGTTTAATGCCAGGTCTCACGTCGCAAGAGTTGTCAACAATTATCTGGATGGAATGGACATTCAAAGATTGGGGATACGTAGAATATGCAGGGGATGCTAATTTGCAGCAAACATCCAGAAACCTGTCCGGATATTAGAATTACTCTTTTTGAAGAGTGTATAAATATTCCTCACAAGGCAACTGCCATTAATTGTGTTTAGCCCTTACCACGTGCATGGCAACATTTATTAGAGCACGGAGAGGAAATACACGATATTGGCGAACTGGTTTGATTATTTATTTGTTATCTATATTGTGTTTAATTTTTGTTATTATTATAAATTTGCGTTTACTTTAAAAACAAAGATATTGATATCAATTGAAAAAGAAACGTTAAGAAATGGCGAGGCAGAAATTTAGGGCCAAGTGCCACTTTTGGCTCTATATTTTGTTTGTCCTATTTTTTTTATCTAACTAGGTATATATAAACCTAACAATCAAATGCTAAATGGGTTATGATAGCGACTCGCATTCAAGCTGAAAATTAAATTTAAAAAATATATGTGCATTCTTATATTATTAGTATATTGCTTCTTGTACTCGAAATATGTATATACATTTTTCGTTGGACATACATCTAATCCGAAAGAAAATTAAAAATCATAAATTTTTTTGCCTGAAGTATACATACTTATGCGTTTTGTTATTTGGTCTATGGTTAGTATCGATTGAAAATTAGTTTGAGTTAGTTAGTGGGTTGTGAATTAAGCGATTCATTTCCGCACATGATAAGGAAATGAATTTTAATTTTTGTGATAACTATCTGGAGTTATTCATGTCTGCTTCTGGAATAACGGTTGCAAGGAATATAATCTATAAATTAAAGCTAAAAAATATACTGAACATATCAATACCCTATTTATAAACGTGACCATTGGAAATCACGTAAACACCAGTAATAAACTCGACTTCTTTATTTACCCGCGGTATCGAAAATAAATCCGAAGACCACTAAATCTCCGTAAGGGCACATAGCTTTAATATTGCTACTCCTAAATCTCCTTTAGCCGTAATGGCTACACTTTGGAAACACCAAATTTATCAATATCGCGATCAATTTATAAGGCAGTTTTCCACTGCAAAAGTATTCTCGCAATCGTAAAGCAACTCAGCAACAGAAATTTAGCAATATTTGTTAGGGAAGTATGAGTTCTAAAAAGTAATTTACAGTAACTTTTTGCAGGATCAGATTGGCTCTATAAATCTGTGCAAGAGGGAGGAACTTGAAATTCCAATAAAGTTTTATTGATAACTTTTAGCTTTTACTACAGTCACTAGATGTAGTTCTATTTAGAAAAACTAACTTGGAACTAACTAGTGGAAGTCTGTCAACTAGTATTAAAGATAAGTCATGACAGTATTTTTTGTATTGTTTAGCAAAAACTTAGAAATATAAGCGAAATTGCATCTACCTGAAAAACCTGGAATTATACTCGAATTCCATAAAAATATATCTTGCACCGAGAAAAACTACGAAGTGTTTATTATTTAAAGAGTAAATAGCAAAATCCACGAAAGACGTTCACGTCCCTGATATTTTATATTTCCAACCAGAAGTTGGTGCACTTTATAAAAGGAAATTAATCAATTTTCAAAAATAGATTTATGATGCGGATTTTTTATTTAATTTTATTTGGTCTAATTTCATAGACCCAGTGCCAAACAAATTTCAAATGGAAGGTGACCGATCAATTTTCCGTTTTTTGGAGCAGCAATACCTCATTTTTTGAAATTACCAGTGATTATTGATAATTATTATTGGTACGAAAGCCACTAGTGATGTTCTGAAAATTCGTCTTTAAAGTGAGAAATTAAATCAATCAATTTTGAGTATGAATCTATGAAATTTGTGTTGCCGAGTTTTCGATAGCCACCTGCCTGTCAAGTTCAAAGTTTAACTTCTTGCTCAGAAATAAGACAAAGACAACCATTTTGCTATGATGGAATTCTGCTGAAACGCAAAACTATATTTTCTAGAAACGACACTATGTATCGGCACAAATGCCATTAGCGATATTCTACAAGTCGATTTTGTATAAAATAAATTAATTTACCTCAAATTCGAATCAATTCAATTCAGTGCGATTCTGAGTCTCCTACTAAAAAATCCATTGTGAAACTAGAACTTAAGATGGCATTTACTGTTAACGGTAACCATATCTACTTACATTTGTTGACATTTATAATCCCGCACTGAGCAGTTTCTTGAAATATTTGTTTCTCAAAATATCTGATTGATTTACTTACAAACATGCCTAGCGTGAAGAAATTTCACTGAAACACGGCCACATTTTTCACCTAATTGATGTGCCCTAAAATCCAATATTACGTCCAAGCAAAATATTCGGCAGTAGTTTGGATTAGATTACAGTTGTACATTTCAAAATTATAATGGTACATAGAGAAAAATTTAATTTCTAACATCGAAATAGATTCTAGCTGAATTGCCTATTCCGAGTCAATATTATGAAAGATACAGGCTGGACAAGATCAGCTGGACATGCTGTTGTTTCTGTTCAATCCTTCTCAACCACGAAGAACAGCAGAACTGAGTAAGGAATTCATTTTTCAAGTTGTTCAAATTGTACTATAAAAATTAGTGTAAATAAATAAAATAGAAATGTGTTTTGATGTTTTTTTTTTTTTGAAAAAATCGACGTTTTACTTTTAACACTAGGGCCTTAAACTAGGTATTTTAACGCACTAATGCCTTAAAGTAACATTTTTAAGGTTAGTAGACAGTGTTAAAAGTTCCATTTTTAACATATATGTAGAAAAAAATATTTTATGAAACTTAATTAATGTAATTTGCCAAGCTCACTGATTAAATAGGGTTGCGGAAATTATTAGTTTCCTTTCCATTGGTCAATGACCTAATTACAAATGTGAAATAGTATATTATTTTATATGGAGGAAAAGTGATAATTTTCATGGTGCGCTCGTGTTTAACAGCCGAATGGAGTGAGGCTGGTAATAGAGAGCAAGTCATGAAAAGTAACTTTTCCTAGAAATAAAATATGCTATTTTTTCTTCAAATGTCGACAAATTAATGCAAAAACATCTCTTTTTAATAGTAATAATAATAATTATTATTAAAGATAAGTGGGTTCGCAAGGGGACTTAGACCGGTGTCGGTGAATAGACACATGTTGTTGCTATAGTAATGTAACATAAAGCTGTCAGTGGACACTGTCAACAATAATTATTTTTTTAAAATTGCGTCTCCGATTGCGTTTTAATTCCGTATTGATAAGTAGTTATTGGGTAAGTTCGATTAAATAATAACCAATTTGTTCCTAAATTAGTGATTTTTAGAAATGCAGTGCACAAATTGAGTGATAAATACAAATTTTAGATTAATAAATCTCGGGTTGTTGGCGCTTATTTTGTTGTTTGTTTGTATCTATGTTGCTATGACAACACTTTTACCTCCGCCGGCGGAAAAATGAAAAGTAAAGCTCCGGCGGAGGAAAAACGAAACTTCACGGCCGCCTACACAGTCCAGTAATGACGGATTTACTGACGTTTGAAGAAAAAAAATATTCCTATAGGCCCCATTAAGAGTGCAGTTTTTCAATGCGAATTTGCCCGGAGTATCTATCCCTTTGAGCCAGTCGTGAGAAGATGGGGGATATTTTATGCAGATAATTTCAAAAAATTGAAAAACTTAATTTCACAAACATCTCATGATTTTCCAATATTTCTTTGCACGAACAAGTCTTTAGTGATAGACGCCACATTTTTTTAGTTCAAAACTTTGAAGCACACGCAATAATTAGGGCGTTTCATATGTTTTTAAATTAATATTAACGTTTGATACAAACTGATATAGGGAAATTGTATTTGTCATTTAATAAAATATATATAACTTAAATTTATTAGGGGTGTCAAGGGCGAAGGTAAACAAGGTAAAAACCAGCCCAAATGTCAACCTCACCTGCTCAAGTGATGGCCTAGGCCCTACGGTGCACCATTCTAGACAACAGACGAGGCTCTGACGACCGAGTCATGGCGGTATAACCACGGCACATATTACAACATGTGCCGTGGTATAACCATTACACCGAATAATAAAAAAATGTATTACTCAGAACATCCTGCAAGCCGTCTGGCCAACGTGGAGGATTACGGCTACATACCCCCAAAAAATATCGCGATATCGGAAGGAATCGTACCCCAGGTGGGTAGACCCTCTAAGGACAAATCCCACACCTCAACAACGGTCTACCTCAAGGATTCTGGGGGAGGCAAAAATTCGCAAAAACTAGTAAACACACAGCGACAAAAACACAAAAAAGAGCTTAAAATATGCACTCTGAACGCTAACTTCCTGCTATCAGACGACAGCATCGTTCAGCTACAGTAAGAACTTAGCCGAAGTCAGAAGAAAAGGTGAGGAATTGTTAAAACCTAAAAATGTTACAGAACTGTATTTTGAGGGAGAGAACGATAATAGTAGGAACGGAGTTGGCATGCTCGTAAACAAGAAATGGGCAAAACGCAGTAGGGATATCATCTAGAGTAATGTATCCCACGTTCCAACTAAACAAACGATACAAGATGAAAGTTGTGCAAATATACGCACCCACTTCAGGCTATTCCGACAAAGAACTAGAAAACTTCTATGAGGAAATAGAAACGGCCTTGGACCAAGAAAAACAGTATTCACGTATCTCATAGGAGATTTCAACTCCAAGATAGGTAAAATCGAAAGGGGAGACACGTGCATGGGTAGCCATGGAGGAGGAGTGCGGAACGGGAGAGGCCAAAGGCTCGTTACTTTCTTGGAAGAGCAGAACATGAAGGCAATGAATACATTCTTCTACAAAAAGAAACAAAGTAAATGGACATAACAACGCCCTGACGGAAGAACCCGGGACGAGATAGACGTCATTTTAACCAATACAGTCACAGACGTCACAGTATTGAATAGAGTGCATCTCAGCGACCACCGTCTAGTGCGCGTACAAATACAAATAAACCCTAGCAACGAAAGAACAATCCTGATAAGATCGACAAACAGAAACGAGCAAAATGCCTCGAGAAGTGTAAGGGAACATAAGGACGAATTTGCAAAGGTAATTGAAAACGCGTTGAACAACTTAACTATACCGAACGACGTAAATGGGCGAAACATCTGCAACGCTTCTAATCTCCCACGTACAGCAAATTCCATAATGAAAACAAACAGAGAATGCACGAAAAAAGGAAATTAAGGAAGGAAACTAAAGACCTGATAACCACAAGGAAAGTACTGATAGGACAAATAATAAAGGCAGAACTAAATAAGGAAATAAGAAGGAACATCAGGAGAGATGTTGCAGAATAAAACGAAAAAACTATAAGTGAAATAATAGAAGAAAACAAGGGACTAAAGGTCTTTAGAAAAAAACTGCAAATTGGAACCCAACGGCTGATATGTCTCATGGATAAAAATGGAAGAACTGGACACAACCAAAAAGAAATAGCAGATCAACGGTTCTACCAAGACATACTCCTCAAAATTCCAAGAACCGCCACCAAACCCAAGAGCCAGAAGGGTACGACTGACTAGACATCACACTGAAGTTTTACCACCTATATCAATTTACGAAATAAAAACAGCCATTAAACAGATGAAATCCAACACCAGCCTCGAGACGGGAAAAATCCCCAACTCCTGGAAAAGCGCAAATATTGTATTAATATTCAAAAAGGGATATATGAAAGACATAAAGAACTATCGCCCGATATAGTTAATATCGCATCTTAGTAAATTGTTCACTAGCGTTTTAGTGAATAGGATAACATCAAAGCTCGACGAATTCCAACCTCGCGAGCAAGCAGGCTTCAGAGGACGATACAGCACTATAGACCATATACACACAATCAGACAAATAATGAATGAACCAACACCTCTATACATGATATTCATTGACTTTGAAAACGCATTTGATAGCGTAGAGACGTGGGCAATTCTAAATGCATTGAAACGATGTACAATAGACCATCGATATATTCAAATAATAAAGGACATGTATAATAAATTATTGGTTACCATACAAGCATCTGAGGAAGTTAATGCAGTAGAAACAGAACGAGGTATAAGACAAGGAAGGAGACCCCCATATCACCAAAACTATTTACTAACCTTTTATAATACGTTTTCAAGACCCTGCAATGGGACAATATAGGAATAAATATAAATGGGGAATGCCCGTCTAACCTCAGGTTCGCTGATGACATTGTGCTCTTTTCCAATGACATAAACAAAATAGAGGAAATGGTAAGAACCCTAAACGAAGCCACAAGCAAAGTAGGACTAAACATGAACATCACCAAGACAAAAATAGTGACCAACGCCGGGAACGGACGAAATCTACAAATAGATAATAAATCAATAGAGTTCGTGGACAAATATGTATAATTAGGTTAGAAATTGTCAATGGCAGACCCAACACAAAAGAGATAAGCAGAAGAACAGCATTGGCATGGGCAGCATTCAACAAGCTAAGCCAAGTGTTTAAATCAAAGATCCCTCAACATCTCAAAACGAAGGCTTTCAATCAATGTGTCCTCTCAACACTTACCTATGCTTCAGAGACCTGGGTATTAACATAAACTGCATACATTTTTAAAAAAGTGTGCATTATATGTGCATATTCTTCAGATTTTTAGTTGCATATAATTCGGTCTTTAAATCATGAAAATTTGTATAGAGGGGCTTTCAAGAACCAGCCAAAATAATCTGATCTATTTTGTTGTAGCTTATAGGAGGCGCTATCTGCGGTACTATTTGCCCATTTGAAGGAATGTAACATTTCTAAGCAACTACATCGTTCTTTTGGCAACAAAATATGATGCTCGTATATTTTCTAGATTCAAATAAATAAATAAATAAATACATAAACTTTCTATCATTAGCTACCGTTCCTTCTAGTTGAGGTTAGCTACATATTCCGCAAACCGTGTCTATCGCCTGAAAGTAGTAAAATATGCAGTTAGGAAAAATCAGTTAATATTTTAATAACCAGGATGATATACATTTAGATAGCTGGGCAGTAAGGATTGGGAGCATGTATTTATTATTTAAATAAAAGAGCGGTGTATGCTTAAGGCCACATGATAGAAAGAGTTGAGAAAATATTAAATACAACCCAATAAAAAAAATTAAATTTGGCACCCTGTGTCGTTCTTAATATAGAATTTCGGAAGCGGATAATTCAGCTAGATCCTAATATTTCGATGGAAGAAATTCAGTGCTGCACTATATACCACCCAGATAAGGTTCCTTAAAAAAATTACAAAATTGCACTTTAAAAATCATTTAATCCTTGCAACATGGCTGCGATAAAAATTCGTTTCTCATGTGAGATAAAAATGCTTCCTTCTCTTAGTCAAAATATTCACTAATTCCAAACTAAAGTCAATTATTTTAATATTTTTGTAGCTATTGTCACCGCTATTTGTAAAGAATTACTTGTTTCAATTCAACTTTAAAAACGAATTACTATTTTTAGAAAACAATATTAAATTAATGCATATTAACCGAATATTTTAGTTAATATTCGAAAATACTTTTTTTTAACTTCGCGGTAGTTTGGATTGAACCTCAGATGCTATTTGTTTTATCTCGTTTTAACGTAATCTTCGATATAAGTGTCTCATGCAGCAGTAACAACAATATAATAATTATCAGAATTAAAAACAGCATGCCTCTACGGGGTATTCTTAGAGGTACGTTAATTGGGTCCCTCATAACCATAAAACCTTAGGTTGGGTTAGTTAGGATTAGTTTGGGATAGTCGGTATTTGAAAAAGAAGAAGCTATAATTGGAGGAGATCTGAATGCCAATGACGAAGTTTTGTATCAGAAAGTAGCATGCCCCTGCGGTTTGCAGGATTGGATTGCAGCTAATATTGCTAGTGATAATACGCCTACCTTTGCTGGTCCACAGTGATTATCTTTGATATATTTTACGGTGGATACAGAAATGATTTGCTCTAAAATAGATGGCTGGATGCGTAGAATCTGAGTGATCACAGGACTATAAAATTCCAAATAAATAGGCTGCTAGGGCACGAAAACGCAGTATCGAGAGAAGAAATTAGTTGGTACGTTATCCCTGTGGAATTGAAATAAAAATAAAGTCTTCGCACCGATATATTGGCGGAACGAAACCATAAAAGAAAAAGGAAAGGAGTGTTTAAAATTACGAAGAACATTGACAAATTAGGAAGGTGCCAAACCTAGGAACGGGAAATTATACGAAATAGGCTGAAGGGCTGTAAACAAAAATTATAGGCGGAGATAAGAAAGAGCAGAAAGGAAAAATGGAATGAGATCTGCAAGGACCTAAATAACAACATAAGGAAAAACCTATCAAATGGCGGCTAAGCGACTAAAGCTACTTGCGAAGCAAGAACTGGATATAGAAACCATTCAGAAGAAGATTGAGGAGTTATTCCATAAGAAGTTTGAAACGAGATTGGCTAATGAAAAAATAGAACCTGGCGATATTTAACCTTTTACAGAGAAATAATTTGAAGAGCTGTGAGTAAAATTAATATAAAAAAGCATCTTAGAATGATGGGATCACCTCGGAAACTTTAGCTATCTACTGTAAAACAAGTGGAAGGAGGATACTGGATATCTTTAATGCTAGCCTGGCTAAAGACGAATTCCCAAATATTTGGAAAAAGCAAAGCTGGTACTAAATAAAAAACCACGAAGCAACGCGCAGGCTCCATCCATCTTTAGAGTCATATGTTTGTTGGATACTTTTGGTAAATTGCTAGAAATTATCATAAAGGAAATGCTGTAGACAGATACTGGATAGAGCTTATACATCAGCATCGGTACGGATTCAGAAAAAATAGAGGTACTGAGAATAAAGAATATAATAGGGGCACTTAATAGTCTACCTGTCAGAAATAGGCAGTTTGTGTTCTTATTTTACTAGACATCGAAAATGTTTTTAATATCGTGCCATGAGAAAAAATTATGGAAACTCTGGAAAGGCCGAATTAGTACATATTTATTGAACATGATAAGACCGTATTTAACAGACCGAAGAGTTCTGTTCTGGTTCTGAGCACATATGGTACCTGGTTCAACACAAATTGTGAGATACCCTAAGAATCCATTTTGAGACCGATTTCATGGAATGCGTTTCATTATCAGATTTTACATACAAAGGTTGAAATAAGCCTATGCGGATGACCTAGCCATACTATTAACTGGAAGAAACCAAACCGAATAGGAAAATCGGACATACGCGACTGCTACAATGATCAGGAACATAGAGGCGTTGTTTGAATAAAGGAGTATTACTCAAAAAACGATAGAGGATATGGGACTCAGTCTAGCTGTTTCAAAAACTGAGACAGTTGTGATTGCTGGTCATTACAAGATATAAAACCTAAGGATAAGCATCAACGCGACGGCGACAGTAGGCAGATAGATTCACAGTCCACCGCAAAATATCTACGGGTGCACATAGGAAAATATATGAAGATGGCAGTGCATATCGACAAAATGGCAGGAATAATCAACATATTATGCAGAGTGATGCTTAAGGTAAGATGCTTTAAGTAAAATAAGAAAAACTGTTAGCTATAGTTGTCCTATCCGCGGTTCTGTATGCCGCTCCAATATGGGTGAATGTTCTAAGGCATAAAAGCCAACTGGTGAAGTTAGAAAGAGTGAATAAAAGATTTACCTTTCAAATTGCCAGTGCATATCGGACTGTTTCTACAAGGGCTGTAGAAGTTTTGGCTGAGTTAAGGCCCATAGATTTAGTAGCAAGAGAAAGAGTAAAAATATATAAACACGGAAAATATTACAGGAAAACGGCAAATGAGAGACTAATGACTGAGTTAAATGAAGAGTAAAGGCTGTGTGCATGTACAAAACATAGTAATGAAACAATCTTCGTATATCATGCATAATTTAATCCAAAGGGACTTCTATAAAGAGCGTAACAGAGCGCTTTTCGGACTTAGCCACCATCAGTGTTACTTGTCAGTGGAAAAAGGGCATATCCATGGAGATAAACAAATAACACAAATAACACAAATCGACAATGTTCACAATATTTCACACATTTTTGAGAAAATGGTTCACATAATTTAGAATAAAATCCTCAACTAGACAAAAGATTGTTTCATTACTAAAATGACTGAGTGGCAATAAAGATGGAATGAATATGAAGGCTGAACAAAGGTATTCATAAACGATATTAAATATGTGTATAACGAGGGGGGGGGGGGGATACAAATTATTTTTTGACACAAGTCTTGACCATAGCCTAAAGAAGAATATAGCTGCGACACTTAGGCGCGGCACCATTGACAAGCAAGGACCAACTTTATCACTATGTAGTGGGGAGGAAATAAATAAATCTAACTTGACGTCAACCCCACGGCAATCTTTAGTGAAGTGAGCCGTACTCAAATTTTTTTAGACTTTTTATCCTAAAATTGTTACTCTCCCCTATTATTTTCTTTAAACTTTCACTACAAAATATATGATTTATAAAATACTGCTTATTTCGAGAAGAGAATAACCAATTTTTTAACGATTCAAAAAACTGCGTAATATTTAAACAATACACCTGAAAGAAATATTTAAAAATGTCTTGTGAAATGAAATTAAGAATAGCGAATGTAGATTACTTGTAGTAAGTACAGCATTCTTGAAAGAAAACTAAATTACCTAAAGAAAAATATAATTGAGTTACATATTATTTTGAAAAATTACAATCAATGAAACAACTCATTTATGCAGAAAATTATTTATTTTTTAACGTCATAACACACATTATAGTAAGTTGAAATTGAAATAAACTGAAATGAATATAACTGAGTGTAAGCTCCAAGATAATCTTCAAATATAATCAAGATCTATACACAACAAAGGTTTTTTATATGAGAGATTATATTGCACAAGTAGTTACGGTTTTAGACGAACTAGTGAAGACCTACAATAATAATTTTAAAAACTTTGATTTATCTAGTTGTTCTCTTTCAAGTTTAAAAAAGATCATATATAAGTACATAATTTTTTCTTCAAACGTCCGTAAATCCGTCATTACTCGACTGTGTAGGCGGACGTGAAGTTTCGTTTTTCTTCCGCCGGAGCTTTACTTTTCACTTTTCCGCCGGCGGAGTTAAAAGTGTTACCATAGCAACATAGATACAGACAAACAACAAAATAAGCGTCAACAACTCAAGAATTATTAAACTAAAATTTGTATTTATCACTCAATTTGTGCACTACATTTCTAAAAATCACTAATTTAGGAACAAATAGGTTATTATTTAATCGAACTTGCTCAATAACTGCTTATCAATACGGAATTAAAACGCAATCGGAGACGCAATTTTAAAAAAATAATTATTGTTGACAGTGTCCACTGACAGCTTTATGTTACATTACTATAGCAACAACCTGTGCCTATTCACTGACACCGGTCTAAGCCGCTTTGCGAACCTACTTATCTTTAATAATAATTATTATTATTACTATTAAAAAGAGATGTTTTTGCATTAATTTGTCGACATTTGAAGAAAAAACAGCATATTTTATTTGGAGGAAAAGTTACTTTTCATGGCTTGCTCTCTATAAACAGCCTCACTCCGTTCGGCTGTTAAACACGAGCGCGCCATGAAAAGTATCAGTTTTCCGCCATATGAAATAATATACAATTGTTTTATATAGATTCTTAGCAACCTGCACAATTTTGCATCTGATTAACTAAATAAAAGTATTGTCCAGATGGTGAAATGAAAGTAAATTTTTTATCTGGCTATAATAGTTCACGAACTAATGTATGCATGAAGTGCACAATTAAGCTAAATCGGTGCAACATGTAGGTACCGTGCGTTCAATATATCTTGATAACATTTTGATTCGCTGTAACTTTTTTGTTTTTGAAGATATCAAGGTAAACAAAAAAGCAAAATGTAGAGTTGGTAGCCAAGCTTTTTTCTACGTTATATATAAAACAAAGCACTAACAATTTTCTGACATATAAGCCTACTCTATATTTTTTTTAAATGGAACACCCTGTATATTACTACATTTTTGGATTCTCTAGAGAAATCTTAACACATTTCGTGCATAATATAATATTATAATCTTTAGGTGTTTACGAAATAATAACGGTTAAAAGTCGGGTATTTCAACATTTTGACAGGCTTTAAAATCTAAACCGCACGAAAGCAAAGACAACGGTCTGCATATTCCTGTCTTAGGTTTTCATGAGCTATCGAATGAGAGTAACTTTGAACTTAACCCGCGGATAATATTAACCTGAACTTTTAAACCTCCGGTTAAATTCAACGTCACTGTCATTCGATACATTATGAAATCCCTAGATAGAAATGTGCAAACCATTTTATTTGATCTCGAGCGGTTTGGATTTTAAAGCCTGTCAAAATGTCAAAATGCCCGACTTTCAACTGTCAATATTTCGTAAACAGCTAAAGATAGGTATAGGATATTATACACGAAATGTGTTTAGATTTCACTAGAGACTCGAAAAATGTAGTAATATACAAGGTGTTCTATTTAAAAAAAAATATAGAGTAAAGCCTACTAAACGTCAGAAAATTGTTAGTGTTTTGTTTGGCTACTAACCCTACATTTTGCTTTTTTGTTTACCTTGATATCTTTAAAAACAAAAAAGTTACAGCGAATCAAAATGTTATCAAGGTGCTGATGAAATCTGAAATAATAGATATATCTGGATAACGATCTGGAAAACAACCAGCACAAACAATGTTTTTGAGACTTACACCTTTATTGTAGAATTCCAACTGTTTATCGTCAAACGAAATGTTTTGCACTTTCTTATCTTCAACATAACCACAACTTGGAAAATACTCAGCAACCGGAGAGCTATGTATGAGGGGAAATATTTGACGAATATATTGTAGTATAACGTACCCGGGTCGATTCAACATAGTTGAATCAGATAA
>MU182808.1:155540-203016 GCA_016904865.1 Pissodes strobi | reverse complement strand
TGACTTGTTTTTATCTTTTACATGTATAAGGGGTGTCTCAAAATATATACACATATAGGGTGTCTCAAAAATTAATATATCAGGTCTAATGAAATAGTATTTTAAAGATGCGGGTTATCTCAATATACATACAAAGGAATAGTGTAATCCAATTAGTGTCTCTTTTATTTCGGTAAATGAATGCAATGAACGAAAAATCAGTGTGCATTTGCATTCATTGATCTAAATAAAAGAAATAGTAGAGACACTACTTATAGCGCACTATTTTTTCTAAAGAATTTTGCTAACCAAACTACAGTAAGCGTCTGGCAACAGTGGGCCTTCTTAAAAATCTCTGGTTCGGCTATTGTGATGTTTGACAGTAAAAAGGAGGATATTTACAAGTAAAATTTAATTTTGTATGGCCAAACAAATATTTGATTGAATAACAAATAATATTTATTTGATTTATTTTTAAGATTTTCTTTGCTCGAAATAAATATTTATTGCGAACAAACAATATGATTTTATAATCGATGTTCACATCAAACAAAAATAACTTTAAAATAAATAAAATTATTTTGATTCAAATACGAGAAATTATTTCGTACAAATACTCAAAACATTAGTTTAAATACCCGGCCTAATTAAATCAAAACACAAAGCTTTTGGAACAAATATATCATATATATGTTCTAAAACCTACGTGTTTTAACTGAAATCTGAGGTATCTTTGTCCCAAAAACTTTGTATTTTAATTTAAATAGATCGGTTATTTAAACCAATGTTTTGGGCATTTGTACGAAATAATTTCTCTTATTTGAGTCAAATAATTTTTGTTTGCTCAAACCTGTTCAATGTTTCCTGTTTGTGTTGGTGATGACTTAATAAAAAAAAAAAGAAATGATCTGTGATTAAAAGTCGGTGTCATTAGCAAATAACAAAAGCTATAACAAATATGTAGCTTAAAAAAACACTGTTATTATTCTTAAGACGTATTTAGGTTTCACGTTTTAGCTGAAATAAACTATATGTTTTAGTTTTCTTTTAATTGTTAAATAATACAAAATCCGAACCCTATCTAACCCACCGATTTATAAATGGTATGCCAGAACACTTAACTTAATTACCAAATTCATGACAGGAACAGTTGTCCACAGTAAATAAAATAAAAAAGTAAGAGCGATATCCAAGAAACATTTTTATTCAAAGGTATTAAAACAAAAAACAAATCGAGTATTCCCAAAATATAAATAAAAAATATAATCAGATTGTTTTGTCTCTGCTTATCACTGGTTTTAAGAGCTAAATCATTTTTATAATGAAAAAAACTATTATTACGAGCTAAAAACATCTTTTTTCTAAATACTAGACAGGAATATAAACATATTATGGGATAAGTTGTACTACTTATTAATTTTAACGGTAACTCACTAGTTTTTATAAAAATACTAAAATTCTAGTCCATAAAAATTTTATCATATAAAAATAGTGAAAGGCAGTAACATTTTACTTAATTAAACTAATAGAACATACAACTACCTCTCCAGATCCAGTATAATGAGCATTGAACGGAAATGGCACAAGATTGTCCCCGATTTTATTGTTAGTAACGACATTAAATCGATTTTCATCAGGCTACGTAAAACTTCGATGCCGTCAATATTTTGATCTAAAAATAAAACAACAATAACTAAAACAAAAAATAATAGAAACAAAACAATTGTGACTGTTGTTCAGATGCTATTTGAATAGCCTTCTACATTGTTTAAAAGTATATATATTATCCATTTAACTAAAATAATATATATTTTTTAAATACTATTAGATTTAATCGAAATAAAAAACAATTTGCTTCAAAACTATACTTCCATGGATCAACCATTTATTTATTCAGATTGAAAAAATAGGGCTTTGAAATACCTATCAATTCATATTATATTATGCAGGTACAAGAACGAAAAGGACGCAATTGAACTCGTACAACATAAAAAGCAAAAATACTCAATCAAGATCATACGCCAAACTGCCTAAGCGTACTGTTATACACTATTGTAGGCGTATATTGCGTGAATTAATCTGCATTTCTAGGCAGTCGCAGCAGAAAAGTTTTAATTACTAGTAAAACTCAAGCCATTTTGATTATGAGATAATGTTTCTTATTTACAAACGATTAATTATGTATCTAGTTAAGTAATATAATAAAAACGTAACTTACCTTCAAATGAGGGCACAAATGACCCAAGTCCCACTTAATTAAAATACTTTCAATCACAAATACTAAAAAATATAGCGACCTTGGGCGAATACACTCTATAAAATCACCCTGCAGGACGGCAGCAGAAATGAAACTGAACTGAGGGCACGAGAAGGGGGCTGGAGGAGCGTAGAGCGTCGACGCGGCTGCGTAACTGCTACGAGTTGTACGAGACTCGGATGAAGTAATAATATTTGGTCCAATATTCACAATCTTTAATTTAAAGAAATCTTTATTTGTTTTAAATAACGGAGAGGTTTCGCATCTTTAAAGCTTTAAAGCGAATAAATATGTGTATAATATGGAAAAAAAGTCTTGCTATCACAAGGCAAAGAAATAACCAAGAAAAATTAAATACGCCCAATTATTTAAATTAAACAAATTATGTTTAATCTAAATATTTTTTATTTAAAGCAAGTAAATAAAAAGCAAAGAAATATTTATTAAGGTTTTTTTCCACATTTTTATCAGTGTACAGACCAAATAATATAAATAATCACACATTTCACGCCAATGATCAAAGCAAGTCGTTGCGGAAATGTTAAAATATGTAAAAGAGTCAGGTGTTTATCTAGGGTCAAAGTGTGTATCATATATCTTCGCACCAATTAAGAAACTGCCCCACCGCTAAAAATCATGCAAACGTCGTCGCACGGTTGTCTTGTCGCATATTGTAAATAGCTTGAAGGCAAATAAAATATAAACAGTATACTTATTCCCGATTTCCCTGTTTAAATAAAATAGTAAATGATAGAAGACAGTAGTTTTAAGGAAAGTAACAAAATTAAGTATTCAAGTAGGAAATTTAAATATGTAAATTCACTATAGGAAACTATACACAAAATAAATTAGGATTTCTGCAAAAAAATGCGGCAGCATCTAAAAATGAGAAGACATCTTTTACCCGCATTCTTTTCAACTAGGTTCTTTCATTTGGCTAACAGTAAATATATTGTGTAGGCATTTATTTTTACTTTTTGAATAAAGATGAAAAGAATTAGCATTAAAAGTTTTTTATTTAATAACATAACCTATCGATTGATCTAGATTTTTACCCTGGAACTGAATTAGTTTTTCACTGGCACTAAATTTACGTAGCTTATTTAAACCCCGGGACTCAATTTATGTTAAAATATCAAAATCGGACTTAATTTATATTTGCCACTACTACATATACTAGCTCTTTTTTAAATGCAATTAATTTAGTCGGGCTATTTAATATTATATTGTTTAATTTCATTTCGGTAAAACGAATTCTAGTACTTTTTTCTCTTCATAATCCCGATTCAATAAAATTTTTATAAAAATACTATTCGACAAAAATGATTTTAGAAAAATACATCTCAAGGTTGACTTTCATATTTTTATTTACATTTTTATCCCATGAATGTTTATACCGAATTCACACAAAAATTTCCACAAGCATATTCGCTACCCGTGGGTATAAGCAACTAGTATGTAATTTTTAGTTATTTTTTGGGATAAGGAGAAGTCTGCAAAGAAATGTATCAGATGAACGAAAATTTTGCCAAAAGCTCAGTTCAAAAAGTTAAAAGCTAACATCGTTTTCATTACACTTGCTCCACTTAATTCAATACACGGGCATCCTTAATCGATCGATGCCGGAAAATATGTCACAGGCAGTAAAGTGTGTGATTAATAGACTTGGAGCACACGCGGCCAAATCACCTATTCTATATGAAATATTACCCGATTCGGCGAGAGGAATTAAGGACAATGTACTCAAAGAAAGGCATTAAGTAGCATCAGGAAAGAAGTGATTATTAGGGAAATAATCCTTGGGATATGGGGGTGTTTCTAAGATTTTTTATTATTTAACTGACGTGTGAAAATTTATTGAGACGAAGCTATTGAGATACATTTAGATTTTTCTGACGCTAATTTACGATGTAGATAGGCCGCAGAGTCATTCTAGAGGCCTTTAACATTATAAGTTAATTTGAGTTGCACGTTCAATGTTAAAATCAATCTAATTAAACTACAGTTAGATTATATTAATTTCGGTCTGATTTTAATTCAACTTTGACCTTTCAATGTGTTATATTAGTTACATTTATTCCGGTTTCAATATTAGAGCTTAATTATTACTTTAAACCTGCAGTTTTGTTAATTGATGGCTTTGTAGAGAAAATTTAAGTAAATTTAGATTTTTAATTCACCCTCATATAATAAAACGGGGATTTCCTTCAACTTCCAATAGAGATTACTCTCAATTCGTTTTAAAGTTAAAAATTGGTCCAATACTTTAATAAATTTAAATTTAGTTAAGCTCCAATGTTGAACTATGATTTACTTTAGGTTAGTTTCTAATTTTATCTATAAATATCGCGCGAGGGTTGGAATTCGACTATGTTAGATTAGAATTGATCAATCAAAAACAATAATACCAAAATAGCGATATATTGAGGTTTTTGTTTTAATTTCTATAGAAACACATTTGTCAATTTATAACAGTCGTATTGAAAGTAACAAAATGACTGAGGCTAAAATTTCTACTTTTGATGAAGCCAGAATTATCGCTCTGTATCAAGTTCATGCCATTATTGGTCGAGGCGAGGAATTTCTTGTCGGTAGCAAAGGCAGTAAGTAATAACTTTACAAAAACGTCTCTCCCACCTTTGACAGACGAACGGGGCATCACTGCGACTACAGCCAAGAAAAAAGCAAACATGCTCGCCAAAATGTTTTCAACGCACTCTACCTTAGACGTCCCCCAAGGCAAAGCTCTCACCACCATATCGAAGATCAACATTACCATGACAGAAGTCAAGTTTCATCACCGTGATATTCGTAAAATCCTTATAGAACTAGTTACGCCAAAGGCATCAGGACCGGACGGAATACCAGCCATCGTGTGAAAGAACTGCGCGAACGAACTAACACCCGTTTTTTCTAGGCTTTTTGCTCTATCTTACGGAAAAGGGTTTTATCCATCTTCTTGGAAAGTCGCTCGAGTGCAACCTGTTCTAAAAAAGGCAAGAAAACCACGCCCTCAAACTATAGCCCAATTGCTTGCTTCCAATAATCTCCAAAGTCATGGAACGTGTACTCAATCAGCAAGTACCTCGACAATAACAGAGTAAACAGCGATAATCAATACGGCTTTCGCAAAGAAAGATCGACAGGAGATATATTGGCCTATGCCACTCATATATGAAGTTGGGCAATTGAAAATTGCGGAGAGTCTTGAGCGATTGCGATGGATATTTCGAAGGCATTCGACAGAGTTTGGCATGACGGACTGCTCAACAGACTTCCGTCGTTCAGACTGCCAGCCTCTCTCTGCGGCTGGCTTGCCAGTTTTCTGAAGAATACAACTCCTCAGACACCATTAACGCAGGCGTGCCTCAGGGCGCAATACTTTTGCCATCTCTGTTCCTCATGTATATCAATGACCTGCTGACCGAAACGAATAATCCTGTTTACAGTTTTGCAGATGACAGTACCATTGTCTCCCAATTTAGATCAGAAAAAGCTTTACCAGCGACTGAGACTTATCACCACAAGCAGGAGCAGATTACAGCAATTAATCAAGATCTGGAGAAAGTTCAAACTTGGGGCAACAGAAATTTGGACCAGTTCAAGGCAGCAAAGGCCCAAGTAGCGACGTTTACTCAGAGGGCCAATACGCCGGGCCCTGACATCATTATGGCAGGATTGACCATTCCTCCACCCTCGTCAGTCGGACTGCTAGGTGTCTCGGTTAACAGCAAAATGGCCTGGCTTGGCCACGTTGCCAACATCGCAAAATCAGCCTCCTAAAAGCTTGGTGCGCTATTGCGCAACAAAAAACTGTATACCTACACTGCAGTAGTTGTTCGTGAATCTGGATAGTCTAAATCATCGCAGACATTTGGCCGATATGTCCCTGTTTTACAGATACTTGCACGGCAGATGTTTCCAAAATTTGGCCCGCCTCATACCGTCCCTGGCAACGCCTGTCAGACAGTCACGACAGACGGCAGGAGCGCACCAGTTCGTCGTACAACTGGAAATACCTAGAACATCGCTTTACAAGAACTCCTATGTCTGGCGCACTACATCACTGTGGAACTCACTCCCAGGGCATCTGTTTTCCACTAATTACAACCTAAAACTATTCAAGAACCGTGTCAATCAACATCTCCGCACACACACCGCTCGTCGAGCGCCATGGGATCTCCCTTTTGTGTGTGCGCCACTACCATTAAAAAAATACTATTTCAATATCAACATAAATAGCATGCATTGATATCAAGCTGGACAAAATCTACGAGACTTTTAAATACTGGATTAAAACGAAAGGGGCTGTTAGGAGTTATACGACTAGATTTTGCACAGAAGGAAAGGTAACCGTGATAGGCTCCAGAGTACCAAAAATAGATATTTTCGCACTGGCACTATCTAACATTCACCGATGAGAACAGAATCTGATTGCTCACTAATGATAATCGGGAAAGTGTTTGAAGGGAGCTGGGAAGACAAAAACGAGTTAAATACAGCTCCTGCTGTTCTTTTTGTTCGGCGCACATACAAAAAGCACATTCAATACCACTCAACAAGCAGTGCGGGTGCGGAGATGACGGTAAATGGACTTGAAGAACTGTAGGTTGTTGTTTTCGGGAAAGATGTTACTCGGAAGTCCTTTTCAGAGCGAGGCAGTTTTCCAGAAAAAGGAGTCCTTTAAGAGCGACGTCCTAGGTGTTCGCAACCGAATCGTATGTTGAAGAGCAGCTTGCGTCTAACAGATGTTTCTGTTTGGCACAGCTCTGGACAGAATCCCCCAATTATCTCGAGAGTGAATTCTTCCATGCCAGGTCTGATATTTGGCCAGCGCGAAGTGAAGCGAATGCTCAAAGGCTTAGACACTAATAAGGAAACAGGATCGGATGACGTTCCCGCAATACTGCTTAAGAAATGTGCTGCTGAACTAACAGCTCCACTAGGCATGTTTTTTTCCCTATCATACAGAACTTCATACTTTCCTTCTAGCTGGAAATGCGGCAGGTGCAATCAATCCGAAAGAAAGGTAAAGAAACGAACCCAAGTAACTACCGTCCAATTATCGTAGATCTTATCATATCCACATGCATGCAATCAGCTCTTAAAATATCTCGAATCGACAGGCATTATAAGAGATCGCTTCCGCAACCATGGATCAACGGGAGAGATCTAACTGTTACTTACGTGACCTATCTGAAGGCCAATGCTATCGAGAACAGCGAATCAAATGCAATGGCTGTCGACATATCCAAAGCATCTGATATGGTGTGGCATAACGGGTTGCTAAGCAAATTGATAGCCTACGGACTACCACCAGCAATGCTTCTATGGCTTTCAAATTTCTTAAGGGATCGGAGTATCCAAGATGGTGTTGATGGAGGTTAAAATCAATATCAAGGATGTATAATATCTCCCGCATTATTCCTGTTCTATATCAACGATCTCTTAGATAGGCCAAATAATTCTATTTTCAGTTTGCAAACGACAGCACACTTATATCCACATTCATTTCGCACACTTTAATGAACACTGTTCTTTGCCAACGCGAGGGAAAAACTCAGATTGCTGCCATCAATGAGGATATACACGTCATAAAGGAATGGGCTGAGGAAACCAATGTCCAGTTCACTGTAGAAAAGATTCGAGCAGCTGGTAGCGACAGGACAAACACCGACTCTGGTCGCATCCATAACTTGCTGGGCCGCAACATAGAAAACAAGATGTCTTGGCGCAATCACGTCACCAAAACCTTCAAGGCAGAAGCACAAAAGCTAAGTGTACTCTACAGAGTAAAAAAGTTGTATACACCTCATTAGTTCTTACTGCTCTATAAGGCCCAGATAAGATATCTCTGGAATACCATTACCATGTGTGGAGGTCGGCACCCATACGCTTTCTCAAGTTATTGAGCTCCATACAGAGGAGAGCAGTCCGTCTTGTCGATTGCTCAGAGTTGACTAAAAACCTTAAAATCCTTGAATATAGAAGGAAAGTGGCGGACCTCTTCTCTTACTATCCTACCTATGGAAGGTATTAGAACGAGCTGGCACTTATGATTCCGCCTAGAGTTGTGCCAAACAGCAACACCCGTCAGTGTTCATCAACATACGATTCAGTTGCGAACATTTAAGATGCCGCGCCGCTGTTTAGGGATTCATTTTTCTGGAGAACTGCCTCGCTCTGGAATGGACTTCCGAGTAACATCCCGAAAAATACAACCTACAGTCCAACGTCCACCTGCATCTACGCACCGCCGAACATAAAAAGAAAATCACAAGTGTCAGCTTGTTCGAATACCTTCGGTAGTAGGTCCGCCACTTTTCCCTAATGTTCAAGGCTATCAATATATTTAGTCAACTCTGGGCCATCTACAAGACGAATTGCTCTCCTCTGTGATGAGTTAAATATCTTGAGGAAGTGTTTGTATGTCGAGTTCCACACATGGAAGATAGAGATGGTGTTATTTGGGGTAGAACAGTAAGAGCTGATGTATTGTATATATCTTTTTTGTTCTAAAGAGTGCTCCTAGTTTTTATGCTGCTGCCTTGGCAATTTTGGTGACATGGTTACGCCAAAAAACGTTACTTTCTACGTTGACTCCCAGCAAGCTTATTGGTGAGACCAGAGTCACATAACTGCGTCGCGATATCCGCTACGGAAGCAGGATATATGGCACTATTTACTTCCTACAGGCAGAAATTTTAGATATCGCATATTGTGCAAGAAATTACACAATATAAATTAACTTATATTTTGTGATAAGTAAGTTGCAATTTATTTATCATACAATTCCGCTATCCCCGAAAGAAGGAAAGATATTGACTCAACTTCCGCTTTTTAAGAGAGAAAATACTAAATAAAGATGTTGCTACCGAATTTACACCAACAAAAGAAATTTGGCTGATATGTTAACTAAGTCATTAGGCAAATAACTTTTAAGTCACTTGTCAAATTTCTTGCAAATATTCAATGAAAGAGAGTGTTGAAGACATGCTATTCAAAATGATTTCTCTTGGTTGCGCTTTGAATAATTTTGTAAAACATGTATAACATTGCAGATCTTAATCTATGAGGGCTCAAAACCACAGCCCATCAAATACCGTGTGTTATCTCATACTATGAGGGATGAGGTTACCTCTACATAACTGGCGCTATTTAAAAATCTAACGACTATCTTCATAGTTATTTTTGTTAAAAAATAATGCATTGATAAGATTTTAAAGTTACTTTCATATAAAAATATATTTTTTTTCAATTTTGAAAAGAAAAGCGTTACTGCGACTAGTTACTTTACAAGTAGCGCGCATTTCAAAAGTAACGTGTTACTTTAAAACTAACGCGTTACTTTACAAGTAAACCTTTACTTCAATAATGCCGCCTTATTTCATACCCACCAAAATCCAGAACCAAATATAAGAAATGGCAATATGCTACCAGGATTTTAAATCCGACTATGTGGAAAAGTTAACAGCTAGAGTCTAGAGTCAGTATTTGTCCTGTCATTGATAAGTCAAGACCTATCATGAATGAGGATATGAGAGTACTGCCATCATCAAAGCTGCAAATAGAATTGTTTGTCCTATTTAAGAAGTTGTTGATATAGGGCATGAACAGTGAGGGTGATAACCCTTGAAGAGCTCCGGCATTGATTTTAAATTCCTCCCAGAGATGTCCATCGATACCAACTTGGAGGCTTCACTCCCTTAAAGAATTGGAAAGCCATAGAAGCAGGGGTGGTAGTAGTCCGCATGATTGTAATTCGTCATGCCACTCCATATTAAATGTTTTGGATATGTCGAGAGTCACTGCACGAGATTCGTTTAGCTCTCTATGGCTTTGGTTACAGATAGGTCACGTAAGTCAGGAGACCTCCCGTTGATCTGTGCTTACGGAAGCCATATTGGCGATCGCTTATGATTCAAGATATTTTAAAAATTGTTCGTTGATAATTTTCTCAATGACTTTGGCCATGATGGGAACTAAGGCAATTGGACGGTAGTTTTATGAAATTGTTTTTTTATTTTTTTTTCAGAATTGGCTGCGCCTGAGCGCATTTCGAGCTAGAAGAAAAACGTGCAGTTCTGAATGATAGAGAGAAAAACCTGCATAGTGGAGACGTTAGATCAGCTTCGCGTTGGCGAAATTCCAGACATGGCATTTAAGAATTCACTACCGGGATAGTTGAGGACTCTTTCCATGAGTATCTAAGGTACAATTTGATGCAAGTATTTCTACAAGAATGTTCGATTTTACTTTGGTTGCTGCTCTATAGCAATGAAGTACCGAAATGTTTTCTGGAGATATTATCTACAACAGCCGTACAGAGCATATTCATGTGCCACATGACAGCTCATTTTTGGGTAGAAAATGTGATAGATATAAATACAACAGAAGGCGTTTGGGATTAGCTTAAGAGAGACGTAAATCAAAGAAATCCCTAGCCTAGAAATCGCTAGGAGCCCGTAATTGTTGCTCAAGAAGAATGGACCAATTCAACCTAAGACACAATTAATTAAAATATACCGATGTGTTAGTGGCTTAATTGGAAGTAGCGTGGCAATACTGGCTATTAGTCATATAATAATGTTTATTTTCTTGTCGTTTTTGCAAATGTTTTTATTTTAGTTTTATCCCTCTGGCTGCATGTCTTACAAAATGTTAATCAAAAAATGTTAAAACCAGGAGTATACTACCATATATTTGTGATAATTCATTGGACAGCTACTCAAACTAACCTATAAAGAAACATCAAATCTTTATTACTTAGTGACTTCTTCTGACGGAAGGTATTTACGCATCCTTCCGTCTAAAGATATAGTGGAAATTAGTACAAAATCCAATTCGTCCAGTCTCGAAATTTAACTCTTAAAATTTGAGTGGTCCAAAATATAGGGAAAATAACGAGTTACTCTAAAGTTGTTTCAAAGAAACGTTTTACTTTTAGGATATCGCGTTACTTTTATAGCAACTCATTATTTTTATAGTTAATACGTTATTTTAACTAAGTAACGATCTGCAGTTACTTTTGTAAGGTAGCGGTCACTTTTTGTATTGAGGAAAAATCCTTATTTCTCATAGTATGATTTAAACGGTTGCCTCTGTAAAGTTTTCATATGTTTGAAATCTTTAATGAAGGTGCATGCTACAAAGGATGACAGAAAGTTACTTCTACATCAAAACCATTGCTTTGACACCCTATATTGTGACTGATAGCTGTGCCAAAAGCAATATTTGATAGCCTTTCGATAAGTTGTGGACTTGAGCCATCGTAAGTTAAGACCTGCAATGCTATACTGTACTAATGGCTGAGAAATATTATTAATACTCACATGTATGAGCCATAAAGTATTGTCGGTTTCTCTTTTTTTAAATAGTGGAATAATGTTTTCTATTGTTTCTGCCAGCTTTGTTACCGCATATATTATGATGTTGCATGTAAAAGTTTTCTCATAACATACAAACTGCTATGAGTAAACGCTCCTTAGATTTGAAATTAGGTTATTTTCATTAAAATGAAACTAAGAATACACGTGCCTTTGTGCACCTGTGTCCTGCCTAAAGCAGCTGTATTGGTTTCATATTGCTTGGATACATCCAACTTTCCGGTCCTTCGAGATTAAGCAAAGACCGCACTTTGTAACAACTTTAGACATGCCAAGCTGAATTTTAAAATTATTATTAAGGCCTTGCCAAGCGAAAACTTTTATATTTCGTTTCGAAAGTGACTGATGATAAATTATGTTCCGTTATCAAGTTTAAACCTAATTTTAAAATGTAAAGTCGCATTTTGAGTAGTTGAAATCCCAGGATTCATGCCAAAATTATTATGTTGGTCAACTAGCGTCCAAAAGTTTGAAACCGATTAATTCAAACTTAGCATAAACAGTGTTCGAAAGGCTGTCTAGAATAACTTAGTTAGTTATAAAACAGGTTAGATGAAGGAAATTCTGTAACTTTCAAAGATAGCACTAGAATAATTATACAGTTCTCACGAAAGTAGTTTTTAGCTGATCCAAAACCAACAGAGAAAGAAGTAGAAGTCTAGCTTTGGTATAGCAGCTCATCCGCAAATACTGGTGAAAGGCGGCTACATGTAAAATGTCTAGCTGGACATACTGGACATTCTCCTTTCCTCTAAATTTTAGTGCTTTTCGTGCCAATATATGGTTCAACTTGCATGCGAGGCGGTACACGATGAATCCACAGTAAATTAACTAATTCATTATTATGTCACATCTAAGAACTCAGAATAAATTTTTCTCATATGAAAAAAGTCGCGTGTAATACAGTACACGTGTTAGAGGTGAATACTTCTTCACCGAAAAGAGCTTAATAACATTAACCTATGGATCGAAATAAACTGCTAATATATAAACGAAAATCTGTTATAGTGTAAAACGGGTAGGGATCATCTAGAAGTCCGATTCAATCGCGACTCGAACCTTTCTCTCTTTCTCATAACACAGACGAAAATTTTCGTAACGCGGGACGAAAACTTAAACCATGCCGCGACACGGCCTTGAAAAATCACTCTCATGAAACCAAAGAAGACTTCACTTCAAAAATCTCCAATTTTATAGGTATCAAAACTTCGTTAGTATTCTAGTACTGAATAAGTTATGTGGGACAAATTCATTAAATTTATTATAATTTGATCCCTAATTACTTTTTTTACCTTCTCGTATCCGGATTACTTCCACATTTCTTCAGCCCAGTAGCGGGCGACGTCCAGCGCATTCTCTTTAGCGAGCCATAAATCTTCTCTGGTGCAGGAGTGTGGGCAGTGCTGGCAGTTCAGTAGGTGTTCCATATTTTGGACTCCGGTGTCCACGTCTGCTAGGCCCCATTTACCAAGTTCGCTCTCACAGGGGCGACACCAGTGCGTATTCGGTTCAGGCTTTTCCACGTTCTCCACTTCTGATTGTGACCAGGTGCTGGTTTTTGAGTAGGGGGATAGCTGGTTGGTGGTTCCAGGTCCACTGAATTTACGAAGCTTTTTCGTGATTTAAGTCGCCTGATCGGTTCCGGTGCTTCGTACAATGGATGACGGTCGTCGAAGACCTGCCTGAACTTTTCCGTATATTCCGCAGATGATCGGCGGGCAGAGAGGGTAGCAAAGCCAGCTGCTTTGTAGAGCTCACTAAGTGGGGTTGCCTTCATGCAACCTGTGGTGAGTCTGCAGGTTTCGTTAAGTGCGATATCGACTAGTTTGGCGTGTGTAGATCTGTTCCAGGCAGGGCACGCATACTCGCCAGTTGAAAAACATAGTGCTTTGGCTGTCGATGTAAGAACATTTGGGTTTACTCCCCGACAGCTTCCTCAGAATATGGTTTCTGGCCGACAACTTTTGTTTTGTGTTCTGACATTGGAATTTGTAAGTCAGCGAGCGATCTAGGATTACACCAAGGTACTTTAGTTGTGCGGTATGTTCGAGGTCGTTGTCTTCCCACTTCACTTGCAACTTATGTCCAGCTTTTTTTGTGTTTAGATGGAATGCACAGACCTGCATTTTGGATGGGTTGGGTTTCAAAGAGTTGCTTCTGTAGTATTCTGATAATTTTACTAGAGTACCCTGCAGGGTTTTTTCCACAGACCTAAGAATTTACCTTGGGCAGCTATGGCTAGATCGTCAGCGTATAGGAAGTATTGTGTTTCAGTGGGCAAGGGTTGGTCGTTTGTGTATACATTGAACAGCATTGGAGCTAGTACGCTGCCTTGAGGAAGACCGTTTCTTTGTTTCTCCATCTGCTTATTTTGCCCTCCAAATTCACATAAAACCTCCGATTCTGAAAGATAGATTCTATTGCCTTTGTTAACCGATAGTCTTTGGTTGTATTGTACAGTTTACCTAGCAATAGTTTGTGGTTGACCGTATCATAGGCTGCCGACAGATCGATAAATGCATCTCCTGTGATGAGATTTTCCTCAAATCCTCTTTCAATATGCTCAGTCAAAGCCAAGACCTGGTCCGTGCACGACCTTCCGGTGCGAAAACCTCCTTGTTGTGGAATGAGTTTCTTGTCGATAAAGATTTCTATTCGCTTGAGAATTAGTCATCGTATATCTTAAATGTGTGACAGAGTAGAGAAATGGGTCTATAGCGGCTGGCTTGGTCCGGATCTTTCCCAGGTTTCAGCAAGGCAATGATCTTTGCTTTTCTCCAGGATTTGGGTATTTGTTGTTCCGCGTAGCATGTATTGTAAAGTTGTAGAAGCCATGCTTTAGCTTTGTTTCCCAGGTGTTTGATTTGCTCTGTACATATATCGTCAATGCCAGCAGCCTTACCATTTTTAAGGATGTAAATGGCTTCACTGAGTTCTTTGGTCGAACAAGGTGAGTGCAGCAGGTCGTTCTCGTTTTGGAAGTCTTTCACAATTTTGGTCGGTTTTCGTCTGGGGCCAGTTTTCCCACTGACTAGCAGTTGGTGATCAACTTGGTCCGCTGTAACATTGGTAGCTTTTTTCTTACCTATTGGATCTGAATCTAGTTTTTTAACCAGGTTCCAGGCAATATTGCTGCTGTGCGTCATATCCAGCTTTCTATGGTCTCTATCCACTTTTCCTGTCTGGCTCTGCTAAGTTCTTGAAACAGTTGTGTGCCGCAATCGACCGTTTCTTTGCTAAACGGGTCTGTTTCGTATAGCTCTTTGTATTTTTTGAATAGGTCCTTTGACTTAGCAGACATGCCTGGGATGTAGTTTTGTATGCATTCTCTGGGGATTGTTTTCCTGGAAGCTGTTTTTATATTGTTGATAAACGTTTTATCCCTAATATTTCTTATGTTTGTTTATGGATTTTATTGATTTTTGTACATGATATATTAGTCAATATGTTCTGGCAATCACTTTAAAATTGAGCCGGCGAATTTTGGCCAGGACCGGACTTACGACATTTTTAAGGAATCGCTGCATTTAAGCTCGTTGCAAAAACGAACTGCGCTACTTACAGACCAACTTATACACTTTTTAAGAAGAGCATTTATGGGAAAATATGTCCTGAAGATATTAATATTTCAGAACCAAAACCTAAGAAACGATGTTTTTTTGTATGATGGTGCCTGTCGGCATTAACCATTTTACTTTATTTTCATCATGGTTGTAATGGCATTCCATAGCAAAATAGTTTGTTTGGTAAAGATTTGTTTTTTTAGAATTTGCCTGTTTAATTTTAAATAAGTAGACATGGTTTTATGTTTGGAAGATAAAATGTTTGTTAAAATATTAATGGAAAATATTATGGGTGCACGAAAATTACTCAAAATGTTTCCAGAGAAAAAAAAAACTGGAAGTTAAGTACCGTAAGCTATTTTTTAGACATTATGGCGAAAATTGAGCTATTCGAATTAAAAGGGGTCGTGCTAGGAAAAGTTGTCAAGAAAATATTTTAAGAGTTCAGCAAATTGTCAAAAGCGTAATAATAATAATTAGTTTATTTCAAAATTAGTACATAATTACAATTGTGTGTGATTGGGTACACAATTAATTGTAAAAAATTTGTGCGTACTCCTATACAGGAATTAATGTAAGTTAGCGATATAACACCACTAAAAGCCCTATGGAAAATAGATTATACGCAGAAGGCAGCGCAGTTATTAAAGTAATAAAAAAAAAACAAATATAAAAACAAGTGAACAGTTATACTAATACTCATACTAAGTTTTGGAATATATCTTCATTAGATGTTTAATTTCGCTTAATTTTTGAGTAGCTTTTATTTTTAGAATGTTGCAGTAAGACATTATATATTTTGGGTGCAGTATACAAAAAACTTCTCTGTACTGAGAAAAATCCAACAGCGGGAATTTGCATTGACTATTTTTTTAAAAACCTTGTGTTAGCTTGGTTTTTTGAAAGCTTACACAGCAACGGGATGACAGATCTAATGTATAGTTTGTTAATGGTCAGTATTCTAGAGTCTCCAAACAAGTTTACAGTTGAATAGAGTTTATTTTAAAATAATGCAATTTTTAAAAGTCGTTTTTGTGTTATTTCGAGAGGCAACACATTAGTGCTGGTAGATGCACCTTAAATACATGTACCATAAGCGAGCACAGATTCTGCCAGTGACTTACAAATATCCATAATACAATTCCTTGACAAGCTTTGCCTCAAGATGTAGAACGTATACATACGTTTTCGAATTTTATTACAAATATATTCTATGTGACAGTCCAATCTCAAGTGACTATCAAAAAACACTCCAAGGTACTTTACCTTGTTCACTGCACCAATCTTTGCACTACAATTACAATTTCGATTGTCCAAACAATCATTTTCATGAATTTTAATTGTATTAATATTAGGTAAACCGTTCCTGTTCATAGCATAACAAATGAAATGCGACTTACCAATATTGAGAGATAACAAACTAGAATCCAACCACCCTTTAACAAGGTTAATGACCTCTTCAGCTTTTGTGAAAATTTTGTTCCAGGAATTTTCTTTAACAAATATCGCTATGTCATCAGCATAGCAAACCACAGTGTCGTTGGGTAAAGCAGAGAAAATTTCATCAACATACAATGTAAACAGCACAGGCCCAAGATAGTACCCTGCGGCTCACCACACCTCACAGGTCGGGGAGTGCTCAAGGAGTCCCCAATTTTAACTTCCTGTATTCGGTTATTTAGATATGATTTAAAAATATCCCTGGACAGCCCGCTGAGGGACAGTGGCAAAGGCCCTGGCCAAATCCAAAAATATTGTCATACACTTCTTTCGCGTATTAAAACTCGTGACAATGTGGTCCACCATACTATCAAGTGCATCCTCAGATTCACAATTTTTATTAAAGCCATATTGACCAGAATTCAATAATTTATTTTTACCTATAAATTCACCTAATCTTAAGTGGATGCACTTTTCCACAATTTTACTAATGCTGTTCGTCAGGACAATCGGCCTGTAGAGAAGATTAGATTAATTAGATGTAAAAGTGACTGCCAAAATGCTTTAACATATTATTTAAGACACAACCACCAGTATTAGATTCACTGTTTTTAGAGAGCGTATAATAGTACAAAGTTCATATTCTACTAGTGGGCTCAAAAACAAAGTATTATTAGGAATAATCTGGGAGGTTTTAATTTTAACGTTGTTTTGTGTTTTTTTTTTAATTTTTGCGGCCAACTTTTCCCCTACAGTACTAAAGTATTTATTGAATTCTTCAACGATTTCACCCTCTGCGACACAATAGACCCGCTCTACCCAAGAACACTAGATATTTTTGGTTTATCAGTAACTTCATTCGTTGCATATTTGATTGTATTCCAGGTTTCTTTTGGATTTTTAAAGTTCTTATCAAAAAGATTTTTGAAATATATTGCTTTTGCTTTGGAAAGTAGCCTAGAGAGTATTTTTCTGTATTCTGTGAATTTTTCTTTAGCTACCAAGTTATTAGGCTGCATAATAGGCAGATAATTTTTGAAGTTTATCTCTTTCTCTAATAGAATTAAAAAGGCCCATCGACAACCAAGGCCTTTTACACCTGCATTTATATTTAATGTATTTTTCGATTGTAGCCAGACAAACATATAATTTTAATAAGTCAGTAAATTCATCTGCACATAAGTTTGGGTCATTTTTGTCTAAAACATATTTCCACTCTTCAGCTTGTAAAAAGATTTTAATTTTATTTTATCCAATTTTTCATATATTTATAATCATCAGTATTGTTTGCTTGTAGAATATTATTAAGTAGAATCGGAGAGTGGTCTGAATAACTACCATTAAGATTAACAGCATTTGAAATCTTGTTTGATTTTACGAAAAAAAGGTCAATACATGTTTTACTCTCACCATCTGACCTAGTTATATTATTGATCTTGCTCTTGAAACCATAAGATGATAGAATATTAAGATAATTGCATACATTCACACAATTATTTACTTTTTTCCGGTTAAAAATGTCAATGTTGGAATCTCCACAAAAGATTTCAGTTTCCTGTTTTATTTTTAGATTTTGGTATAATCCACCAGATGTAATAAGTTCAAGAAAAATGTCAAGAACCACAAGAAAAAAGAGAACAACAGTGCGAAAAATATTATAAAGTAATCTCAACCTAAAAATATGCAAAAAAGTGGATTGCCAAAAATTAACGGTGAAAATAAAAGAAACATACTTTTAAGATTTCGCAGCAGGGAAGATATCGTTTTTGATATGGTTTTCTGATGAAAAAGTTTCTTTTACGCCAGCCAAAAAACACCCAAATTAACAACAACTTTCAACCACTCAAATGTCACAAAAACGAGATGTTCCGCCGGATGACCTTTTGAGTCAAAGGGCACATTTTGCAGAATCAGTCATGGTGTCTTTGGGTGTTTCTGAGTGAGGAAAAACCAGTATTATCTTTATTGATAACATTGTAAAGATAAATTCCGAAGTCTATCAACAGCTTGTGCCTGAAAATTTGTTATTAGAAATTAAAAATATTACTGACAATTACTGTTTCCAAAAAGACGCAGCACAATAAGATATCTCCAAGAAAATTGCCCGGATGTTATCAAGCCGGATTTATGGTCGCCCAACAGCCCTGATCTGAATCCCGTTGACTACAGCACATGGGGAATCCTGAAATCCATAGTGTACGACAATGGACGAGTTGAAAAATAGAATTATGTTTTGCTGGGATCAGATGCCTACAAGCTGTAGTAGGTAATGAAGGGGGGGGGGGCTTCATCCATAATCAATTCCTATAAAATATTTTACTTTCCTTATTATTTAGAGTTACCAATTGTTTTGTATTGTATTATATTGTTCGATATTTCCTAATGTTATTTAAGTTTATAATAAGGACTGTAATGGGATGGGTTATACATTTAAGGGGCCACTAACTTGTAGATGGCACTGAAAAATCCTCAAGTTGAAACTCGTTTTGGCTTAGGTTTCATAACAAAAATGAAATATGAATAATACATCAGCGATGGACGCCAGAAAATTATCAATAATAATAAAAATAAATAATAATTAAAAAAATTTAGAAAACAATACAACCAGGAGTTAAATCAATTTAGAATAAAGATAAATCAACAAATCCATTCTATTCAATTACTGGGACCAAATAATACAAATTAAAATATACTTACTATTTGCTTCTCTTTTGCAACACTGATACTAAAAGCTAATTAAATGAAACAGATAGGTAGGTATACGGAACATCGATTTATTACCTTAAAGATGGCAAGATGGGTCTGGTATAAAACATGTTTGACTTTTAGTCAACTAAAAATGCAATAGGTTGCGGTATCTTTGGTACTCTAGGTCGTCTTTTCGTGACAACAACGACTATACAAAAAGAAGTGATTAATTTTACCTCGATATTTTAAGAAAAAAAAAACGAAAATGATGAATAAAAACGCAAAAATGTGATTTGTGTTGTAATTCTACGGGTTTTTAAAAGCAGAGTTTAAAAAGTAAAAATACAAACACGAGTCTTTATAATATATAGAATTAAAGAAATGCATATATAACATTAATATTATACATTATCATAATTAAAAAATAAATAAATAAAAATAGGTGCAGATATGAAGACCTAAAAATTTACCCTCCCCTTTTAGACAGGAAAATCTATTAATACATAATTAGCTCTAACGTTATTGTAATATTTTTAACTTGTTCCGATTTGTTTTAGCCCGTTTTGGTGCTTTTGGATATTTTTAGTTACATTTGTTTAGTCGTTCAATCATTTTTCGGTTAGTTTTATTTAGTTCCAATTTAATTTAGTCTCTGAACCGACGCCTATACGGCATAATCAAATTTAATGTTTTTGGTTAGTTTAAATTAGTCGCCAAAATTTGGTTTGTTTTGGTTAGTTTTAACTTACCTACTTTTGCAACCTATTTCAGTACGTTTTAGCCCATTTTGGTGCTTTCAGTTACTTGTGATTCATTTTGGTTAGTAATTCAATCAGCTTTCGATTAGTGTTAGTTACTCTTAATTTATTTTAGTCAATTGAACCGGTTTCGATACGTTCTAACTAATTTAAACGCTTTTGGTTAATTCTAGTTAGTTGCCAAAATTCGGTTAATTTGGGTTAGTTTGGGTTACTTATTTTAATACCTTTAATCAGTTCCGATACGTTTTAGCCCGTTTTGATCAGATTTCGGTTAGTTTTAGTTAGTTTTAATTTATTTCAGTTATATCGTTATTTGAACCGGATCCGATACGTTATAACCAATTTTAATGTTTTGGTTAATTTTAGTTAGTCGCCCACATTCGGTTAATTAAACTTAGTTCCAACTTATAACGAAATAATAACTATTTTGTTACATGGTTTTTCATATTCTGAGATTTCTTTCTAACAACGTGATTTTTATGCAATTTTCTATATACTGTTGATTTCTGCAATTGAGTTAAGTTTCGATAGAAGTTAAATCATTTATACATAGGTGGAGCTGCCTTTAGAATTGTACGAGTAGTATTTCTACATCGTTTTCTTTAACAAGAATATTTTAATGTTCCCCCTTTGGAAAGGGGGCGATAGTAATACTAATAATTGATGAGTCGTCTCCCTTCTATTCGACGCCTATCGAGCAGATATTGAAATCAATATTATAATTGCCTTGAAACTTACACCGAGGTGAGCAGGCCATTTTTATTTTTGCTGATTGTGATTTTTCACATTCAGTTTTTAAGTTTATCGAATTTATTTTATGTTTTAGGACAATTTTCAGAATATAAAGGGATTTTTAAAGCTGTGATCTGATCAACAACATTTCTGACTAGATATCTAAAGTAGATTTTTAATATCTAAATTTATAAATTCTATTCTTTATTCATCGTGGCCATCTTGGCGGCACTTTTTAGGATATAATGTTGAATAAATGATCTTATTGGAACCTTTATTGAATATAGTTCGATATATTTATCGTGAATTTCGTTAACTTTTACAGAAATATTTAACTTCGCAGTTGGAAGTTAGCATGGAGAATTTCTAACTGACACTAATTTATTACCACTTTCTGTTGGCGTTTTATGTTTTTAGCAAGTGTTGCTAATCTGCCGCTTTTATAAGTCATCCAGTTGACCAGGCCCTTGCCAAATTTAGGAAGAGACGGATGGGTATCCATTAAACCTTCAGTTTGCTGCCGGTAGATGATTTGGGAAATCCTACTTTCTAGAGTCTAAGGTGAGTATCTCCTTTTTTACTTCTAATTTATAAAATATATTATTGCATTTTTTTAAGCTCACCTTGGATTTTTTTACTTTTTCTCTCTACCGCGAGTCGACGGTTAATTTATATCTTTTCTCTTTGTAAATCTAGCCCCTTGCCAAACTTTTAACTAAATTTGCTTTGTTTATATTTCTAGTGGCACTTAACGGTCACCTAGGCGAGATTTTTGAGAACGATTGACATTTTGTGAAATGTTGATCAATTTAATATCGTAATTTTTGCATTACAGTTTTATTAATGCACGAATTTGACTTGTGGGGAATTTGAATAATTACCAATTCACAATTTTGAAGTAATCATATCTTTCCATCAATTTTTTGACTAGTATTTTGCTTATTTTTACAACTTTTCTATTCAATCTATCTTTTTTGGACTTTTCATTTATTTTGTACTTATTTAGAAGTGTGCTTAAGTCAAATTTAATAATTTTTTTCTAAGTAAACTTGAGTATCAGTTTCATTGACGAATCTTGTATCATAGATTCATAGATTTAATTCTTAATTTACTAATCTTATATTTTTGATCATCTATTTAATTCTTAAGTGATAGAGTATTGATATTTTAACTGTTTTTCTTTTTTTGGTCAATTCTAAAATTTTATTAATTGATTTAATTCGCAAACTCTAAATGAAATTTGTTCAACTAAGTTGCGATTTCAACTGATTCATTTTAATTGTATTTCTTTAAATAAATTATTGTAAATTTGTTTTTAAGAATATCTTTCATTTCCTGCAAGAAACGAGATTCTGCAATTCTCAACGTCTATTAAGTAATTTTTGTCAGTTCTTTTAAGTTTCTATTAGCAGTACTTGACAGTTACTTTGAGAATTAAGGAATGTCTGGCGCCCATATAAAAATACATTACTAACAAATAAGTGGAATCCGCACCCAAATTAGCTAGCCGGTACGTTTCCATAAAATCAGGAACACAATTCGTTACAAACTTACCTTAATATTTTTAATATGTTCCGATATATTTTAGCCCTTTCTGGTGCTTTTGGCTAGTTTTGGTTAGTCGAACTGTCAGTTAATATCAGTTATTTTTTAATCTATTTTTATAACCGGTTCCGATACGTTCTAAACAGTTTTAGTGTTTTTGGTTATTTCAGGTTAGTCGCCAAAATTCAGTTAATTTGGATTAGTTTTAACCTACTTCAAAATTTTTTTAATCTATTTCGATACGTTTTAACCCGTTTTGATGCTTTTAGTTACTATTGGTTAGTTTTGGTTAGTCGTTCAATCAATTTTCGGTAAAGTTCAGTTAGTTCCAATTTATTTGAACCGGTTCCGATATACGTTATAAGCATCTTTAATCTTTTTGGTTAGTTTTGGTTAGTGACTAAAATTTGGTTAATTTGGGTTAGTTTTAACTTACTTCAATATTTTTAATCTATTTCGATACGTTTTAGTCCGTTTTGGTGCTTTTGGTTGGTTGGTCGTTCAATCACCTTTCGGTAAAGTTCAGTTAGTTTTGATATATTCTAGTCATTTGAACCGGTTCCGGTACGTTATAAGCAAATTTAATGGTTTTGGTTAGCTTTGGTTAGTCGTCAAAATTCGATTAATTTGGGTTAGTTTTAACACCTTAACATTTGTAATCTGTTCTCATACGTTTTAGACCGTTTTTGGTGCTTTTAGTTACTTTTGTTTAGTTTGGTTAGTCATTCAATCAACTTTCGGTTACTTTCAGTTACTTCCAAATTATTTTAGTCACTTGAACCGGTTACGATACGTTATAATCAAATTTAATTTTTGTGATTTGGTTCCGTTAGTCGCCAAAGTTCGGTTCGTTTTGGTTAGTTTTAACTTACTTTAATTTTTGTACCCTGTTGCGATACGTTTTAGCCCATTTTGGCGCTTATGGTTAGTTTTGGTTTGGTTAGTGGTTCAATCAACTTTCGGTTAGTTTCAGTTAGTTTCAATTTATTTTAGTTATTTGAACCGGTTCCGATACATTATAATCAAATTTAATGTTTTTGGTTAGTCGCCAAAATTCGGTTCGTTTTGATTAGTTTTAGCTTACTTTAATTTTTGTAACCTATTCCCACAAATTTAAATCCGTTTTGATGCTTTTGGTTAATTTTGGTTAGTGGTGCAAAAAACTTTCGGTTAGTTTCAGATAATTCCAATTTACTTTCTCATTTGAACCGATTCCGATACGTTATAATAAAATTTAAGTTTAAATAAACATACTAACACGATCTCTCATGCGGATGACGTCATGAATGTAGCAAATGAAGCATGCACTTTTTCACGATTTGAGGCCCTATACTAGGAAAACAGAAACATTTTAAAAGTTAAAACTAAAATGTGAATTTGTTATAAGTTATAAGAATGCACTCGAACTCTAAGGTCCAAGTCGGTAGGAAGGTAGAGACGCAAGGAGGCTTCTTCTGTCAAAGGAAGGAAGGACTCCGGACTCCGCACATTGCCAGGAGAGATACTCCTTAAAAAAACCAGTAAAGGAGCAAGTTTAAGGCACCAAACAAACAAACAAGTAAAGATAAGGTAAAGGTAAGGTGTGCTACTCAAAAACGTGTCGGGTGGAAAATCCCACAAGGATGAAATTAATCAAAATTTCCACCATGACACCAACACCGCAACTTCAATGGCTGATTTGTGAAAAGTAGCACACGCGAAATTTCCAGGTACCAAAGGGACTTCCTCTACAATTCCCACTTCAAGAATTTCAACTGGCCCATCGAAACACGACCTGCGTATCACATGTCTTCCCCAACAAATTCTCTAACCAATCTCGACTATAATACTCCAGGGGTTTGACGTGAATTAATTACACGAGCTAGCCGAAACAAAATAGGTAATATGACTCGACATTTATTAAAAAGAACATGCTGGGAACGCTTTCCTAGTTCCCGCGTTGCCAAAATCAGCGAATGCGATACGACATTCTAGAATTGGTACGCGGTAATATCAGTAAACGAAAACCGCACAAAGGAAAATCAAGCCCATATGGATTTTAAATTTTGGAGGGTACATCATCATTTGGGTGGACAACCATGAAAAATTGACATTATGGTGAACACAAATTTTCGATGAATTCTTTCATAGTTCTGCACTGGCCGACCGGCAGCTTCTGGACATTTCGATGAATGGATAAGCGAACACGAAAAATCTGGCCTGTTACAGGATTATTATTACACAGAAACAATCGAAGTAAGAAATGCTATGGCATTAGTGTGAAAGTTTAAAAAACCGTATTTTTTTTTGTAAGTTGTTTCTTTTTTTGTTGTTGTATAGTTATTTCAGTATTTTTTAAATTTAGTACCTATGTACTAACTCGGCATAAAATGAAACAACAGAAATTGTTCTACATCTACCAGTGACCTCGCACATGTAATTGAATATTTCTAACGAAAAAAAAGGGCGTTCACGAACGCTTTTCGATTAAATAAATAGAAGACTTTTATTCCTGCTAGCTCGGCATGCCAAAATTGGCACGCTTTTTTTACCACAGTTGCATGGTTTTAAAAATTACTTAGGTGGCAACCGCATATTTAAATAAAAAACTGTTAAAACTGCTTATGTTTATAAAACAAACAAAATGTGTATATGGCTTACTAAATACTTCTCTTGTTTCGTTAAAAATATTCAAGGACATGTCACTGCGAACACATGTGTTTATGCTCAGTTAGTACATACAAAAGTTTAATGAAACATCTTGAGGAAGACCGATTCTTTACAGTCATCCAAAGATTAAAACTCTTAAGGATCAGCACTCAATACTGAACCAAACCGCATGCTGTTAAGATTATAATATAGTGTCTACATGCTACAAATATTCAATATGCAAAAAGTGATTTTAAGGATTTAAATATATACTATGCAATTATTTTTGAAGAAATTTTTAAAAGTAATCTCAGTATTCCCAAAAAAAAACAAGTTATGTAATGAATGCCTACTTGGGTTTCAAAATAATCCATAAGCGCAATCTCGCTGCGATCGTTAAAACCATAAACCGGATCTCATTGTTCTACCTCTGCTTCTGTTTTATTTCTTAGCCGGCGATGATTAATTTTATGCTTCATATCGATGATTTATTTTATGATTCATTGATTCATATCTCTAAAACCTTTGTATTTTATAAAATGTGTACACTTTTGTGTTTACCGTTATATTTAGCACAACTGGAGACTGGTCAGTCCAGAAATTCGAAAAGCCTATATTTCTAATTAAAACATAACCCAAACTAACCCAAAAACATTTAGGCAAAACATTTTTCAAATATTTGTGTGCTACTAGGATTATGAATTTAACTACCAAAAAATATGCCCTCATATCACTTCATAATAATGCCACTGTTCATAATGCATGTATTATTATGGCTTTGACAGATCCAAGCAGTCCAAGCATGCATTTTACAGTTCTGATGATTTGGCTCTTCTTTAGCAGTACCTATTTCCTGATTTAAGAAAAATACGTTTCTGGAGAATACGATAAAGAAGAAATAACATTACAAGGTGCACTATTGATCATATTAGAGATACCGAAGTTAAATAATAATGTTTAGAAAAGTTAATTAGTAGATCTAATAGATACTGTTATATATGACAAGAATATAAAGAAAAATAAAACATTAATATCAGAGTTAATTCTACTTTTTGCTTGGTTTTAATTTCATATGAAACGCCTTTTGGACTGTAGAAAAAATAGTAAATGAATCTTATGCATGAACGTGTATATAATTCTGAGATTCGTGAATTAAATTTTAATGTTCGTAAACCAGAAAGGTGCATCTTATGTAAAGTGCTACTTTAGGTGGATAAATTGACAAGATTTTCTAAATTCTGATCTCTCGACAGTAGAGTTGTAGATTAACACTTTCAAATATCATTAGGCCAGCTTCAAAAATTCCGATAAAAATTGTCATATAATCTATTTGCTTCCATGTTAGCCAGAAAAATATAGTCAAATTATATTGACATACGTTCGTTACAGACGACTATTTAAACAATTCACTTTTCCGTATGTCAACGTAATGGTCCATTTTCAATAACGATGCTGAACCGGTCACTTTTCATAAATCCGATTTACGATCTCGGACTGATGCCATGAACGTCCCTAATCGATAAATCACGATGTACTTCGAATTTCCGCGCGACTGGCAGATGCAAACTGATTTCATATATTTTCGAAATCAGATGAGAGAAAAATGCATATATAGCTCAACTATGAACACGCTTTATTTTCGAGATGTAGCTTTCCGGTATCACACCTCAGGGACATAGCTATATGTTACAAGTTGACCTTTAGGTTTTGTCGCTCACACATCATTAGTTCTTCACCGTGAAACAGTTAAGATTTAAAGATGAACAGTTTATTTCATTGTAGTACCGTTCGAATATTGGAACTATTCATTAGCAATGCGGGAGCAAGAAAAGAAATATTCATATCACTCTAAATACTACAAAAACCCATTCAAAATCCCGCCCAAAACTTGTGACATCCCGTTTTGGTCATTACTTATAAGTAAGTTTTTGGTACGCTCCGGTACTAGTCACGCAAGTACGAAACTTGATTCCGGCTTTCTAAGTTGGGTTTAATATCTGTTGCGCGTGACCAAGGAAATCCGTTTTGATTCGAACGTCTAGTAAAGTTGCTTGCGCGCGATCTTCATCGGTCGAGACGGGAACGGGTGGTCTGTTTCAGCTGGAAAGGTACAAGCCTTTCCCAGAGAAACCTTTCAATCGGTTAGTCGATTTTAAAATTTACTTTACACCCGAGTTATTTTCTGCTGGATTTTGTCGACAAACAAGTAGTTATACCCGTTTTAGCTGTTGAGCTTCATTTAGATTAAGTTTAGTGCTGTACAATACGGGAAAATCTCGCCTAAGCAAGGATTTTCGAAACGGTGTTTTTTCTGGTGAAGGCCGCCATTTTAGTACTTGGCGGGTTTTGTGTGCCGCGTAGTCTTTCGCCCTCCGTGTAAGAGAGGGCCGTTTCCCCCGGGTAGGAGATAGTACAGAGTACTTTTCCACCGGACGTGGATTTAGAAGCCCTTTCACCAGGTAGAACCATGTTGGTTCGCCTACTTGCCAGGACTGCTGGAGTTTTGGCCTAGCGAAGCCATTCTACCTGGTGTGACCAGTTCGTCCATTGTTCCGGCGAGACGTGTTGGTCGTCGGAGGGTATTTGCCATTGGATGTTGGATTTTTGGTGTAGAGAAAAACCAGAGATAAGTGTTAGTTTAAGGTTAGATTTTAGTTATTGTGTCTGGAATAACTGTCGATTTTTTTTTGTTAGCGCACCTTCTGGCCCATTAAGTTATAGCGAGCCACTAGCCTAGCGGTTTACGTGATCACGACCCCGCGCGGTACACCAAACCTAAGTTTTCTTTACACTACCTTAAATACTCGCGGGGGTTCTTGAGCGTTGAAGTAGTGCCTACTTCGGTTTCATTTAACTTTAATACTCATAGAGTTTGGTAAACCACTGATAATTTTTCTTTTATACTTATAGTTAAGTTTATTATTATTAGATACTTCGGTTTTTGTTTCGTTTAGGGTTCAAACCACCCTCCATCAGTGGTATCATACCGGAGAATATTTATATCAAAATTTTGGGCCTTCGCCATTTACTTTTACGTTTTTGCATTTATCGCGATTTTTGGCTAGTTTTCTCTTACGCTTTTGTCTTTATCACTTTTTTACTGGCTCATCTATTTCTTTTTAAATAAAGAGATAGTATTGTATTTGCGACGTTTTTATTTGGCTCCACAATCTTTTGTAGTTTAAAACTTCAGCTCTTCTAGATCGGTGTTGGCGTTCTCTTCCTTTACGATTCTTACCGGCAAGGTTTATCCTGAGAAACCGATGTCTTGCAGCAAGTTCCAAGAATAACGCAGGGATCTCCAGTTTGGTCGGTAACGAACTAGGTGGCGCCCAAAGAACCTCTCTCCTACAGTGGCTTTATACAGGACAGTGACGACAATAGACCAGGGCCGCAATTTTGGAGCAAATTTTCTTAAAGGTTATATGGAAACTAAATCTTATAGATAATCTACTTTAAAATACCACTTATTTACCTACCTTGGTACCTACGAAAGCAGCAAATCTACACTTTAAAACGTAATATAACTTTAATGTCTAATTGGATATACCGAAACTATACACACAGCTTTAATAATCAGCAAAAAAATTACTAGAAAACCGCATAAGATCGCTATAAATCACAAGAACTTATCCACAGCCGCATACGAAAACAAACTAAATTTGCTCCAAAATGGCGCAGTCAATCAGCGCGTTGACGAAACATTGTCGTCACTGTCCTGTATAAAGCCACCGTACTCTCTCCGGAGCAGCGGACAAATTGCGCGCACACTTAACAACTTGGCCCTGTAGCCTTGCATTCCGATATTGCCGGGTGTTTACTTTAATGAAGGAGATCTGGTCGAATTCGGTAATTGGATATTAATACTACTCTCGGTGGAACTCGTCATAGCTCCACGAGCATCGAACAACTTTAAAAATCATTGCTCGTTTAAACAATAAAAAAAATAATAATAATTGTATTACACGGAAAGCGCGTCGCAGACTACTTCCACTAACTCTAAAGTTGTACAACTCAAAGTTCAATAAAACCGAATGCTGGTTTTTATATACTCATATATGTCTCAGCATAAAACTATATAGAAGTTTTGATCTACTACACATTTTTTGAACTAGGGGAGGAATATAAGATCAGAATCCAAGATTTATCCAAGATTTCTCTCCAATCCTTCCTTTAATTTTGAGAAGCTGTATCTCATCAATCTAAGATACGTTTTTGAATACAGTTCGTTCGTCACTTCCAGTACAATATAAACAAGAGGCAATGATAAAGCCCTTTTCATACCTGGAAACATCTTCCGTGTGAAATTAATTTAACAAACATGAAAATTCAAAACAACATAATAATTTTGCAGATGATGTCTTTGATATATTTACATATGTCATTCTGCATAAAACTATAGAGAAGTTTTGACTTACTACTCGTTTTTTGAACTAGTATAGAAGTCGGGAACAGGAATATAAGATCAGAATCCAACATTAATTCAATATTCTACACATCCTCTTCTTTATTTTGAGACGCTGTATCTCACCAATCTAAGATAAATTTTTGAATACAGTTCCTTCGTCACTCCCAGTCCAATATAAAAAGAGGCAATGATAACGCCCTTTTCATACTTGGAAACATCTCCCGTGGGAATAATAATTAAAAGTTTAACACACGTGAAAATACAAAAATATATAATAATTTTTCAGTCATTTCCACTAACCCTCAAGCTTTATAACTCACAGCACAATTAAACCGAGTACTGGCTTTGATATATTTACATATGTCTTTCTGCATAAAACTACATACAAGTTTTGATTTACTACACATTTTTTGAACTAGTATAGAATTCTGGGACAGAAATATAAGATCAGAGTCCGAGATTAATCTAAGATTTCTCCCCCATCCCTTTTATTTCGAGAAACTGTATTTCATCAATTTAAGATACATTTTTGAATACAGTTCGTTCATCACTCCCTGTACAATATACATCCTTTTCATTATTAGAAACATCTCCCGTGTGATTCATTATTAAAAGTTAAACAAACATGAAAATACAAAATAACACAATAATTTTCCAGGGACTTCCACCACCCACAAGCTCTACAGCTCAAAGTTCAATAAAACCGAGTGCTGGCTTTAATATACTTACATATGTCTTCCTGCTTAAAATTATATAAAAGTTATATATGGTCAGAGTCCAAGATTAATCCAAGATTTCTACCCCATTCTTCATTTAATTTTGAATAGCTGAATCTTATCAATCTAAGATACATTTTTAAATACAGTTGGTTTGTCACTACCAGTACCATATAAAAGAGAGGCAATGATAACGAACCTTATATGCTTGAAAACATCTCCCGTGCGAGTAATAATTAAAAGTTTAACAAACGTACAAACTCACTTCCACTGACCCGCAAGCTATACAACTCAAAGTTCAATAAATCCAAATACTGGCTGTGATATACTTACGTATGTGTTTGCGCATAAAACTATATAGAAGTGTTGATTTACTACACATTTTTTCAACTAGGATAAAATCTGGGAATGGCATAATAAAGTCCAACATTAATCCAGGATTTCTCGCCCATTCTTCCTTTCATTTTGAAAAGCTTTTTCTATCAATCCATTCATTTTTGAATACACTTCGTTCGTCATTCCTAGTACAATATATAAAGGAGGCAATGATAAGGCTCTTTTCATACTAAGAAACATCTCCCGTAGGACTAATAATCAAAAGTTTAACAAACGTGAAAATACAAACTAACCTAATAATTTTCCAGGGACTCCCACTAACCTTCAAGCTCTACAAGTGCATCCAGAACCAGGGTACCAGGAGATTATATGCTACGAGAGAGTAAGAATTTTCCCTGATATACTGTATTTTGGTGTTACATAATTAAGCCTAGTGAATCTTGTTTGTTAATTTATTAACTGAAACATTTTTCATTATTTCCCGTTCTGTCTTTTAATTCAAATTTGAAAAATTATTGAGAGATATAGAAATTAATTTGATGTCTGAAACTTATCAGCCTATCCCAGTAGAGCCACTAAAAGAAATTGCTGAGAGTGTTTCTCTTTTAAATCCGGTAAATAATATTGTTAAAAATATGCCAGAAATTGTAAGAACACGAGCTAACTTAATTAGACCTTTTAGCAGTGAATCGAATCAATTAGAATATTTTATCAAGAATTACGATTCTTTTTATCAAGTTTATTATACCGGTGATGAAGCTCAGAAAAAATTTGTATTTTCTGCAATTAATTCTAAAATCATAAACGATGCAAGATTATTTTTAGTTACGCGTCCAGATCTAGATGCATGGGATAAAATTAGATTAGCTCTTATATTAAAATTTGGTGATCAATATTCCATACAAAACTTAACTCAAGAACTTATACGAAGGAATAGCCAACCTAGGGAAAATATTTATGACTATTTAGAAAAATTAAAAGCAATCGTTCAAAAAATATCTTTGAAATTAAGTTTAGATCCAAATTATGCCGCTGTTTCACAAATTTTGATTTGAGCACATGAACATACTGCTATACAGAATTTAAAAGCTAATTCGCCTACTGAACTTAGAACTATTTTAATGGTACACAGACCTGATACTTTAAACAATGCAACACTTTTGTACTAAATTACCAAGCTGATGAAAACCATTCACATTACAAGAACGAAATGACTAAACAAGGCCAAAACAAACCTCTTGACCCGAAACCCATTTCACAAAATAATTATCGATCTTTTAAAAATATACCTAGTTTTCAAGCCTCACCAAAACCAATATTTCCTTCTCAGCTCATTAACATACAACATAGACCAAATTGGAAACAAATGCAAAGATTTCCTAGATCTCTCGCAGTTTTTGGAAAAACCCCGCAGAAAGCCTTTGTTTCTAAACCCAATTTGCCTCTTGATAAAGCGACACCCATGTAATTCCAAAACATCAATTACAACAAAGACTCCAGAGCCCTAACCATTCAGGTTACAACCCTAATTTCTTCAGGTCCAACCCTCACGCGGAACCTCCACGATACACTATCGAGGAAATAAATAATATTTATTCTACTAATTTAGTGGAGTTTAGCCAAGACCAATTCGAGGAAGAAATCCCCAAACAAATGAATTTTTAGAATTAGACGACGCCTACGTATATGAATACGTATATGAAACTGATTCAGAAAATGAAAATTTTCTCATTTCCACAGAAGGAAACGATCAGCCTTGACTTTAAATAGCTATCAGATAAATCAATTACCTTATATAATAATAAATGACTCCCCTTCCAAATTATTAATATATACAGGTAGCCATGGTTCACTAATAAGACCTTATATTGCCGAAACTTATTTTCCGAATCTTATAATAAATTCACAAAACAAGTAAACTACGTGTATGGGTCCACAAAAAACAAACTGAAAAATAAAAATACCTATTCTAAAGGAATTTAATATTTTGAATGATATCGAACTTTTAATGTTTAACTTTCATGATTATTTTGATGGAATAATAGGGATAAAAGCTATTCAAGATAAAGATAATAAATTAACCCTTTAAGGACGGAGTTATTTATTTTTCAAATGTGGCGTAAATACTATGTTTACTTGCTATAAAATAAGAACTTTTAATATTTTTGAATGCAAACAAAAAAATATGCCGTTGCCATATGGCAACGCTAGGCCTTAACCCTAAACTAATAACTACTATGTATTTGGATTTAAACATAACAAGATATCGGCGATTTATCTGGTGGATGTGTGAAATATAACGTTACAGTCAATACACATTCCAACTTCACACTTCATACACATGGTGCGAACTATCGACGAACGTCCTTCCCCTTCACAACGACGGCGTTTTTTGTCGGGTGTATAGGTCAGCAAATGATTTACGCCATTATAACGCAAAGTATCACTAACCCTATTGCAAGACACACTATTTTTTGAGGTAGACGGTCTCCCGCCTATTTTTGGAGGTACCCCATAACTTCTTAAATATGTCTCCGCTAGCTCCCTACGGAAAGAAAGCTGATCATTCTGCATACTCGTGGCTTTCCTGTGTAAAATCCACGCATTGTTGATAGAAGCGTCTATGAGCCAGGTAAATATACACCACCACCATTTTTTTCCTCTAATCGAAATTCTATATCTTCCAATGTTCTGGTCCATCTGGTCCGTGCCGCCCATGTAGTTATTATACTGTCCAATTAGGTTAGGCCTAGGAACAGAGATTACTTTTTTATCGGCTTGGGAATATCTTTTAACATTTGCAATTGGGTTAACGCCATATAAAGTGGAGCCAGCAGTTACAACACTGTTATCCATCCATCTAACAAAAAGGATGCCAGCGTCTTTCGCGATAATGGAATCAGATGTGCCTCGCTTGTTCTTTTTGAACTGGTCCTTTGAGATTAGGGGACAACTTTTTGGGATTCTATTTTCGCGGAAAGTTCCTGTACAAGCATATCCATTTTGACTTAGAAACTCAAACAAAGGCACACTGGAGAACAGATTATCAACGTAAAATTGGTAAGGCAATTCCTTTTTCGGTAGGTTTTCCACCATTCTTACAAATGGTGCAGCGGCTTTTCCAAAGTGACGATCATGTGCAAGATTTGTAGCTACACTCTTTCCTTGATATATCTCAAAATTTATAAGATAACCTTCCTTGGTATTCATACTCCATACTTTATATCCAAAACGGATAGGCTTACCACGGATGAATTGTTTACATCCGTGGTGGCCAAAGTATTTTATCATAGATTCATCGTAATCAATGTACTGCTGTGGTACAAAATTATTAGTAAAATTTTGCTGTATTTTTTCGATTAGTGGTCGAAGTTTCCACAATTTATCCACAGTACTGATTTTTGAATTGTCGTTACAGTGAAGAAAACGCATTATTTCTATGAAGCGATCACGACGCATTGCATTAGAGACCGCTATATTTTTCATATCGTCACCTGAGTCCCAGTAAAATTTCTTTCCTGGGAGTGCACTATATCCAGATACTATAAGTATCCCCAAGAAACATTTTAGCTCTTCAACCGTGATATTCGGATCCGGGCAGTTTTTAAATAATGCATAACGTCGGCTTTCCTCAAGGAGCAAGTTAAAAACAGTTTTATCAAAAAACAGTTCGAATAAGTCGCACTCAGTCTTGTCTTTATAGGACCGATACTCACTAGCCGGAAAATTTCGTTTTTGTTCAACTAAGTTACCTTGAATCCACTGCATCTGTTGAACGTTTGAAAAATTATATGTTAGCTGCGGTCCAGTTGTTTCGGTGACATCACCTGCATTCTGTATACTATCTGCGATATCCAAGACGGAATCGCTGAGGTCTGCGTTGTCGGATTGTTGTAATTTGATCTCGGCTTCGGCGCGTAGCTGCTTTCCAGTAAAATTATTTGGGTCCAATTCGGTTTCATCTCCGGAGTCCTCGTCAGTTAACACATGTGGATCAGGAGGTGTTATGTAAATGTCTGTAACATTGTTACCATCTTCAGAATAAGCTATTTCTAGAGCCTCTTGTAGCGTAAAACCACCCCTGAAACCAAATAAAATGTTTAGTCGTTACATGCAGTGAAGGTACTAGCGTTGCCATATGGCAACGACCAACTTTAGGTACAAAAAACAAACTACTCTTGTATTCAAAACCAAATTTTATTTAATTACTGCCTTATCTAATATTATAAAAAGCTTACTATCAATTTATGCCATTTTCAAAACAAATAGTCTATGAAAAAATAGTACTTACGTAAACCGAATATCCATAATTGGCTGCAAAAAAACTCGCTCTAACTTCACTTCCACCTATAACGGTTTTAGAAAGTAATCTAACCCAAGACAACAAGCCACGTGTTAAAACAATGTTTTTAAGACCAACTTCTGGCGCCATCTCGTTTCGAAACTTCGAAATGTAATTTTAAGCGGTTATAGAAAACTAGATATTTTGCGTTGCCATATGGCAACGCTAGTACCTGAAGGGTTAAATATCGATTTTCACAACAAAATCTTATATAACCCACAAGTAAGAATTCCTTTACAATTTAGGCACGATTTTGCCACGCAATCACTACAAATTCCAGCAAGTTTTATTTTTTTTATGGCAGTGGCACACACACTAAAGGGAGATCCTACGGCGCTCGACGAGCGGTGAATGTGCGAAGATGTTGATTGACACGGTTCTTGAATAGTTGTAGATTGTAATTAGTGGGAAACAGATGTCCTGGAAGTGAGTTCCACAGTGATGCAGTGCGCCAGACAAAGGAGTTCTTGTAAAGCGATGTTCTAGGTGTTTCCAGTTGTACGGCGAACTGGTGCGCTCTTGCCGTCTGTCGTGACTGTTTGACAGGAGTTGCCAGGGGCGGGATGATGCAAGCCAAATCCTGGGAACATCTGCCGTGAAAGTATCTGTAAAACAGAGACATCTCGGCCACATGTCTGCGGTGTTCCATACTATTATGTCATGTTAACTATTATGTAGGCTATTATGTCATGTTAACACTAAATTAAATGAGGATACTGAAATCATTACACCCGAAATTACTGAAACAAACTATTTTAATACTCAAACTATTTCTAAAGTTAAAAACGGAACCAAAGCACTAGAAATTCATAATTTTTCAAATTAATCTATTTTATTAGAATATACCACAGGTATTTTACAAAACCGTGATACAAATCCTTTATCGTCCTTAAGAACGAATCATTTAAATTCTGAGGAAATGACCGCATTTAGGAAACATTTTGGAATTTCCACACATTTTTAATAAACTCAGTAATAAGTTGACTTTTACCAACAATATTAAACATAAAATCAAAACAACTGATGAATTACCTATACACACGAAGACTTATAGATACCCATACGTCCATAAGAAGGAAGTTGATGATCAAATTAATAAAATGTTAGAGGACGGCATCATCCGCCCATCTTGTTCACCCTGGTCATCACCTGTCTGGATAGTCCCCAAGAAGGCAGATGCCTCTGGAAGAGAAAAATGGATAATGACGGTCGATTACCGGAAAGTAAATGAAACAACAATAGATAATCGATATCCAGTTCCTAATATCTCGGACATTCTTGACAGACTCGGGCGGTCTAACTATTTTACAACACTGGATCTTGACTCAGGCTATCATCAGGTCGAAATGCATCAAGACTCGATTGCGAAGACAGCTTTTACCGTAGAAAAAGGTCATTTTGAATTTAATAGAATGCCTTTTGGTTTGTAAAACGTTCCTGCCACTTTCCAACGCATAATGGATAGCGTCCTTTCAGGCCTACAAAATAATATTTGCTTAGTCTATATGGACGGTATTATTATTTACTCCATTTCTCTGCAGGAACATATAAAAAATCTTCGTCAAGTGTTTCAAAGATTGAATTAATATAATTTAAAAATCCAACTAGATAAATCTGAAACCATTAAAAGGACAGTCGAATTTCTTGGACACGTCATTACCCCCGAGGGCACAAAGCCGAATCCCCGGAAAGTTGAAACAATTAAAAATTTCCCATTACCTACTATAACAAAAGAAATTAAATCATTCTTAGGATTAATAGGATATTACAGGAAATTTATCAAGAACCTTGCCAAAATAACTAAACCCATGACAAACTGTTTGAGAAAAGGTAAAAAATAATCCATGACAAAGACTTTTTAAATGCCTTCCAAGCTTGTAAACAGTTACTAATGAATAACCCAATACTGCAACATCGCGACATCAACAAACCTTTTCTGTTAACCACTGATGCAAGCAATTTTGCCATTGGAGTAGTGCTGTCACAAGGATCCATTGGAAACGACCCCCATAGCTTACGCTAGTAGAACTCTCAATCCCGCTGAATGTAATTATGCAACTATCGAAAAAGAATTGCTAGCCATTGTCTGGGCAACAAAATCTTTTCGTCCGTATTTGTTTGGACAAAAATTTACCATACTTTCTGATCACAAACCGTTACAGTGGTTATTTTCAATGAAAAAGCCTAACTCTAAGTTAGTTAGATGGAGATTGAAACTGTTCGAATATAATTACGAGATTAAATATAAGAAAGGTACACTGAATGCAAATGCAGATGCTTTATCTAGGATTCCAATAAGAAATAACCGGATAAATATAAACGCCATTGACCAAATTCATCAAGCCACCAGTACCAAACCCGACACGTCTTGAAGAAAAGAATTTGAAAATTATTTAGAGAAAGATCGAGTGAACTAATATTTAGGAAATCAAAGGAAACCTATTTTTTCCAAATTTTCATCAGGAATCAGTTAGAATATACCAATTACGAAGTGTAATCTCCATTCAGAAAACAATCCTCTTTCATTATCTAATACGGTTGAATCAGATAAACAGAAATTACAGAAAATAAATATAATTTCTCAGCATATAATAAAACCTGTTAGGCTACAATAGCTGAAACAGATAATCAAACAATTCATACTTCACAGGAACATCCCATTTTAGAAGCGCAATATACGAAAAAACACTTGAATTTATTTGCTAAACAAATTATATTCCGTTATTCATCTAGCAACGAATATCATAAAATTATAACGCAAGTATTTGATGATAAAAAGAGAATTCAATTTTTATTCCAAATAATACAGATCCACAAGGTGAGTACACCTTAATTAAAGAATATATGCCGCCCAGTAGTTACTGTCTCTATTTTAAGAACTATTCCCTAGAAACAATAATTCTTAATATATTAATAGATTATTTTGATAACGAGGGATATACATTATTAATTTCTAACAGTTTAGTAGAAGACATAGTAGAACCCGATATACGTAAAAAAAAACATAAAACTGTATCATGAAACAAAAACATCGCATTGAGGAAGTATTAAAAATGTAGCGTCTATTAAGAAAAAATTCTATTTGCCTAATATTGAGAAAGACGTACAAAACTACGTTAAAGCTTGCGAAATTTGTAACGTTAGTAAATATGAAACAACACCATATAAAATAATATTCAAACCCACACCCATGGGATTAAAACCTTATGAACATATTATTTTTATTGATACCTATACCATTGACAGAGAAAAATTCTTGACTATAATTGATAGCTTTTCAAAATTTACACAAGCACTTCCCATATCAAGCCCTAACTCTATCGAAATAATTACCCGACTAATAAATTACTTTAGTAATCATGGTATTCCCCAGAAAATAACCTCGGATAATGGTGCCGAATTCAAAAACGTTAATATGCAGAAACTATATACTCTTCATAGAATCGAGTTTCACTATACTACTCCGCATTCTCCGAATTCTAATAATATTCCCATTGAAAGACTTCATTCTACCATATGAAAAGGTATAACAGGCTTAAAATTATTTAATCCAAGCAAAATAATTCGACAACTTATGAACATCGTAATACTTAATTATAACAACAGTATACACTCTTTAACTAATCATACACCTTTTCAGATAATTAAAGGAGACATAAATTACTCTACTCCATTTGAAAAATTAAATCCGGAAATAATTACAGAAAATATTAATGACTTGAGTGAATCATTTAAAATACTAAACGAAAATTTTTTCATTGATCAAACCGAAAAACGAGATAAGATACTGCTTAAGCATAATTAAAATAGAGAAGACGAACCTAACTTAGATGACTCAATTTTAATAATGTCTCTAAAAAATAGAAATAAAGGCGACCCTCTGTATAAGATCGCTGATAAAACCAAAATTAATAAACAATATGTAAAACGTCAATATGTAGCTTTAAACGAGAAACCATTAACTTAACCATTTAAAACGATTATTAAGAAACAAGATTCCATAAAGGTCAGTTTTATATTTACGCAAATGCGAATGCTATACAATTATTTTTGTATAAATTGACCCCTATGATATAAAAATTATGTTTGTATAAATTAACCCCTATGTTAAAATGGTGTTAGGCAAGACCGACAAGAACCCCGAAGGTAAAAGACATTTTCGTATATTTAGTTTAGATTGAAATTTAGCCTAATATAAAAATGTATACATATTTTCAGCAATACTATGATTTGTTTGCAGAGTTGCCGAAAGCTGGAAAATTTTAAGCAACTCCATTTGTCCTTTCTTAATGAGGGAGGAGTTATATTAAGGAAAACTTGAGGATCCCTTTTTATATCGCATTCTTTCTCTTTGTTGTTCCTCATTTTTTGTATCAATTGATAAAACATATAAAGATGAATCCGGAACAACAACGAGCAGCATTTGTCGTCGACCTTTAGTCGTAGCAATTTGTTCAACATTTTCTCTTGTCATAACTTGTACTTTGGAAATTAAATTTAGTTTGTTTTTAAAAACGAGTTTGACTAAAAAAAAACTTAATTCGCCAGTTATTTTTTAAATGTCAAATTATTAGTTTTATAAACTGCTGGATATAAATAGTGCATCAATTTTTAATCACAATTTAAGTATCGATATTTCAGTTACAAGTTGGGCGTTTTATGTAGGTATGTATGTTCTACCCAGACTCAGGCATCTGTACCTAACATTTTACTAAGCAGGTTTTACATATTGTATATATTTATGTTTTATGTCGCTTTGTACTGTGCTGCCAACGTGAAACAGGTTTTTCCTCTATTACATAACTAGGATAAAATATAAATGTCTATGCACAAATAACCTCCGGGTGAATAAGTAATGGAAATTAGTTGCAAGAGTAATAATTATACTTGACATCACTGCTATTCAATCTAGTTGCAAGAATGGCCTGCATCTCACATCAGCCCGATTATAATATTTAGGCAGCGCGTGCGACTGTCCGCGTGGCACTGTTTTTAATTGCCAAATGGGGACTTTTTACTCACCTGGTTGCTTGACATGTTCCAAGCTAATTTGAATTAACTAATGTTAAACGGATATGATTCTCTATATAGACATAAATAAACTCCTAAAAAACAGAGTGAAAATACTGAAAATGAACTAACGAACCACAACAAGAAACCAGAAAACATTCAATCGTCAACACTGCCACTGATGTCACTTTGAACGTCGGGAGTACGCCGAAAAATAGAAACAAACGCGACTGTTCAGCGGATTGCTGGCATAATAAGAGCGGATTAGAGACAGCCAGTGTGGCTAACCGTACCATAGTAATGGTACATGTCCATAATGTGGTCCGATTTGGTGTGTGTGTAGGAAACTGCAAGCGCTTTAATTCCAACGTCCACCGTCTTCTCAGCACACGCATTACCATGTACCTATAACATCTATGAAGGTACGCCTGTTGTACCATAATTATTTCAAATCCAAGTTTACTTGTCGTTTTCATTTAACGGCTGACAAAAGACAAAATCCAGTAACGCTTTTTAGTTTTATCCTCGCTTAAGTAGATAACTACTAAACAAAGATGCATCTACAAATAACTCTTCACGATTTTTGGTGCTTTGAACGTAGCGAGTATTAACCAAATATTCAGAGATGGGATGATTTTCCTTTTCCAGTTTTATCGTACAATACAAACCACACTAAAGACATACATAATCCAGGCATATTAGGATTTCACCTCGGAATGAGAGATAGTCGGCTATAAACTTGTATAAACCTTTATTTTGGTACCCTAAAACTTGTCTCAAAACCTACCTATCGTAGGGTGTCCGCATCTTTAGATATCCCAAGGTCAAAGGTCTAAAAATGGATTTTTTACACATTTATTGCAAATATCTCGTTTCCTATGGCTTTTATGCTCTTTATATTTATTATAAATATTGTAGAGGATTAAAGTTTCTACAATTTTTGTTTCAATTTTTTTTTTATATCTTGAACCATTTTCGAGATGGAGGGCAGAGCGCGCGCAGTGTTTAACTATTTAGAGTATCATTCGAGGTCAGCCTGTAATCCCGATTAAAAACATGCTGGATAAAGTTTATAAATTATTGATAACTATATAATTCTAAATAATTTGCATTTTGTTCAACTATTACGTTATAATTAATATATATTTTTAATAATTTAGTGTTATTCAACACTTACCTACTCGTGTAATCATAAAGTCATTAAGGGAAATACTTTAAATTATTTTTTAATTCTAATCTTATTTATACTAAATGCGCTCTAATTAAGTAAAAAGAACAAAATTGAATTTTTAAGTAATGTTTTTATTGAAAAATATCATTTCATATATTTATGAACGTTGAAATTAAAAAAATTGAATAATAATAAGAATTCCAAGTTTTAATTTTAATTTTCTTCCTCTTCTTAATTATCATCTTCCAGCCGCTGTAAAATTTCAAATTCCCCTGTGTTCTCGTCTTCAACATCATTTGTCTTCAGTTCTTCCAGGATTTCGGGATCAAAAGTACCGCCTTCATTGGTGTCACTCTGATATGGTGAAGCATTAAGACAAGCTTGCCCATTACACTGGCCGCAAGCTAAAGAGCAATGCAACTCTGCTTTCCTGCATCCACATCGCGAACCACAACCATTCTTGCAGTTGCAGAATATTGTGTTAAGCAATTCCTCCGGAGCTGGTGGATTGATTGTCATAACAGGTTCCAGGGATTCATCACGCATTATCCAACCCCAATTCTGGGGTTCTAAATCATGCCGTAGCCAAGTCTGAACTTCATTGTAAACACGATTGAAATGTTGGTGAGCTGCTGCAGTCGTTGGTGGAAGATTTGATAACTGCACTGGTTTATTCAATTTTGTTAACTTGATGAACTGTGCATAGCGAAGACGATCGATACAATCCTCAGATTTTGGAGTATTATAGATAGTCAACAAGGTTCGCACTCCATTCTCAAATAATGATTGAACCGGGCAGTTTTCTTCTTCAAATGCTGCAGCAATTTGATCCAAATTCGGAAGTTTCTGGAGCGTTTTTACAAAACTTTTCTTTCCTTTTCTAAAGAGCGCAGAAGTCGTGTCACAACCACTTATTGCGTGCAGAAACAATATGTGTTTTTTAGAACGAGGATATTATCAAAACTTTTGGAAGAGTATATTTCAGTTTTTACATTTTCTTTGCCAACTTTTTTAAAGAAAATGTCTTGTTGATGAGATATGGTACGCCCAATTAATATGACAAGTAAATCTATATCTTCTCCGTTGTCCTAGGTATAATTGTTAACGTTGTAAAATAATCTATAAGTTTATGGATGTCAATGAAAATGTGCTTAATGTTTTCTACTTAAAAGTAATTAAAGCATTTCCCTTAATGACTTTATAATTAGACGAGTAGGTAAGTGTTTTTAAATGAATAAATACTGAATTATTAAAAAAAATATTAATTATAACGCAACAGTTTAAAAAAAATGCAAATTATTTAGAATCATATATTTATCAATAATTTATAAACTTTATACAGCATGTTTTTAATCGGGATTACAGGTTGACCTCGATTGATACTCTAAATAGTTAAACACTGCGCGCGCTCTGCCTTCTATCTCGAAAATGGTTCAAGATATAAAAAAATGTTAAAACAAAAATTGTAGAAAATTTAATCCTCTACAATATTTATAATGAATGAATAAAACCCATAGGAAACGAGATATTTGCAATAAATGTGTAAAAAATCGGTTTTTTGACCTTTGACCTTGGGATATCTGAAGACGCGGACACCCTACGATAGATAAGTTTTGAGACAAGCTTTAGGGTACCAAAATAAAGGTTTATACAAGTTTATAGCCGTCTATCTCACATTCCGAGATTCTTGCCTTTATTTGACTAATGTTCCTGGACTATACAGAAAATTTGACGCCTAACCCGACGAACAAGTGAAGGTTAGCCGCCAAACTCTTAAAGCTGACATCGCGTATTATTACAGGCAAGACAGAGATGAAAAAACAACAAGACTTTCTTAATAGACGTTTCACAGACCCCGGTCACAGGCCTTCAGAGTAGCGCGCGCACTTCATTGTTGACAAACAGCATATCTTTATGGTCCAGCGAATTGCTTTCAAGTGATCTCGTAGCTTAGTGGTTGGACGCTGTGTTTCTGACACAGCGGCCCGGATTTGATGCTTTTTTTAAGTTATGATTGGCTAGTTAGCAGCACTGGCTGACCGCGCACTTTTGAGAGATCACGTGATCATTTCAGCCAACCACATCGTCGAACGCCAGTGCGCTCTATGTATAGTCCGCTCATGACGACTCACCCAAAGACATGTTAATCCAAAGACAGGTTAAATGTCTTTGGACTCACCGTTACTATTGAGAACGCACGTTAAGCTCGTAACACACTTTATAAAAAGCAGCTTGAGTTTCTTACATTGGAAATTTGCCCTGCATGTCAATAAAAAGAAGGTTTGCAAGTTCGGACTCCATATGTATTTATTGACATTTAGTCATATTAAGATTGACACAAAAACTGCATCCTGCTCGATTTAAGCCAACAACCTCAAAATTGTGCCGTGTGTCTGCACAATTTTAAATTACCATTATAGGAGTAAGCTATATTAAACGGATAATACCGAAGTAAAATGAAGTTTTGAAATACCTGCTTCGTGAGTTGTTTCCAGGATACGTGGCTCCGTATTTTATGGAATAGTGGCCGTTAGCCAGAATCGAAGTCGGAATTGTTCTCCTTTGTTCAACATGCAATCCAAAAGTTTAATGGTCGCCTATAATGCCTTTGTAGGAATGTGTGAACAGTAAGTACAGTTATAGGAAATTTTACGAATTTATTACTTATTAAGACTCGCCTTCGAACTGTTCGAAAGCGAGTCTTAATAAGTAATAATCGAACTGCAGGTTAATTTTATTAATAATAAAATTTTTTAAATAGGTTAGGCCATGATTTGATATCATTTTCAAATATGTGTAACTTTTTAAGTTTCTAGTTTGGATTAGCTCATTTATTCCTGACTAGTTTATTACAAGAATTGTACTTCTGCATGAAGATTAACCAAAACAAATATAAACTGATGTAAAACCAATATAAAGAAATACATTATATAATAAGAACAGTCAACATAAGTTGATATTACTGTTTCAAAAGATATTTCTTTGAATGTACTTTCAATTTATTTAGTTCTTTATCTCTTCAGTAGTGACGTTGAGTTTTTGGATATAAGGAGTGACATCGGTCTGATACACTGTCTCCGGGTTGAAAAACTATATAAATTGTAGTGTATTATTATTAACTATTATACTGAGATATACCGGGTGGCCAACTCAGAATGACCCTCGCCTCTATCTCTAAAAAAGATAATGTTGTATATTATTTTTAAGTTTCCAAAATGGCCGCCAGGGTGCGTAATAGCCATCTCAAATTTTAAAACCCGTTTTTTGCAAAATTTTCCTAAATTAAAGATAGTGGAATCCATTTTCATTTTAGGGCCGAGATAAATTCAATTTTTTTCTGTTAAACACTTTTTATTTGTTCTATCTCTTAAAGAAAAGTGGTGGGGTTGTTCAAACATTTTTTGAAGTAAATGTCAATAACTTCACAATGGCTGAATGGATTTTAATAAGCTTGGAGTTGCTAAAAAGCAAGGACAATAAACAAGAAAGGATTGTTACTTCCTATAAGAGCCTATGTTCACGTTCTATCGCCCCATGCCTCGTGGTTCTCTCACCCACATTGTCGTCTTTGTGACGTCGCTGCGCGTGAACGGTCTTCACTTTCGCCATTGCTTTCATTGGATCTTCTATGGTTTCATTGTTTTTAGCTTTTTACTGATAATTTTGGATGTTTTAAAACCATTGATAGTTGTGTTTTGGTGCTTTGAACATTGAGAAACTTGATACTTATTATATTTTTTGTTTGGTCCTGAAGAACATCTCATAAATTGAGGATTAAAGTTGAGACGAAGCTGCAGATAATTTTCAGCGTAGTGTTTTTATTTATTTTTTTATTAAATAAGGTAGGAGCAACTTAAATTATTTTTAAATGTAAGCAAGTCTGGGAGAAATAATAATATTTTATCTAATATTGTAGAGAAGTTGTGAAACTGAGGATTTTATTACACAGTGTGTCACTTGGCTATCTAGGTTTTAAACAATATTTTTGTTGTGTTCACGTACATACACTGTAAAGTAATTCTTATTTATACATTGTTTAAGTTCCTTAGATTATGACCTTGCTTATCACGTTAGAATATCATAAATATATCATAGCATACTGCAATCGCTACACTATGGAAAAACCAGGGTCGGATCACATTATTATATTAAGAATTTTTCATTCATAAGCACTCATGTTATTAGTATTATGGATGTAGCACTTACTAGTTAATAAACCCATATTATAAAACTAAGGATTTCTTAATTCAATTTTATTTTCCATAATTTGGAAATAGAATGTTGAACTCTAGGTGCCACATGAAAATTACTATGTTGAATATCAATATACACATACAAATATACTTGTTTGTAGAATAAAAGGAATTTTTAACTAATTAATGTTCAACTTTTCTCGTTGGATATGGTATTTTCGATAGCTACAAATAATATATATGAATCGTTTATTTCAGAAAGGTACTATTTAACATTTAGTACTTTTAAGAAAATGTATTATTTTCAATACCTTAATTATGTGATAACCTGTTATGATTTATTTTCCAGAAGCCTCCAAGAGGCTTGGTCCCTTGCTGGAGATACCTTCATGGAAAATATAGATGGAGGATGGAGATACCTTCATGGAAAATATAGATGAATGGTTTGCCAGTCTTACAAAGTGTATACCAAAAATATGTGTGTTAAATAAAACAACTCCTGAACTGGAACTTCTGGCAAGTGTAAATTTTGCATGTAGTCGTGCATTACTGCAAAGTCATCACGATTCTTGCACTCATCAGTAGATTGCTTTAGTGAAATATAAAACTATTTTACTCTTCTTTTATATTCAGCTAGTTCGGCAGCTGCTGCTCTTTTAGATGCATCTCAAGCCATAGACTTATTTTAAGATCTAGTTCTGCACACTTACAGCAAGTGTCCACATGTGGATGAATAAAATGTAAATCAAAGTTCTCATGAAAACTTTTACAAAGTAATAATATTGAATATTCGATGACAGATAATGCACAAATCAAGCACAATTATCATATACTATTTTGATTATCAGTGGACATCTATATAGATACAAATATATCTGTTTGAAGATTAAAAGGAATTTTCAACTTATTTTCTTTTGAATATGATATTTTAGATAGCCACAAATAATATATATGAATCATTTATTTCAGAAAGGTACTAACATTTAGTGCATTTCGAGAAAATAATATAATCAAGGCCTTAATTATAAGATTTCTCTTCCAGAAGCCTCCAAAACGCTTGGTCAATTACTGGCGATACGTTCATGGTAAATATAGGCGAATGTTTTGCCGGTCTTATAGTTGTGTATGCCAAAAATATTAACTGTTAACACTGTTAGGTGTGTTAAATAAAACAAGTAGTCCTGAATTTTTTATTCTTACCAAAATTTTCACCACATGGAATTTAGTTCTATTTGTATATAGGTAGTTTTTGTACTTTTAACTTCGGGTACAATTTTTGAAACTGAATAATTTTTGTATGGTGTAAAATTTTTGTTGGTTACTATATATTAATAATAACCGTTTATTGTCCATTTTCGCACATTTATGCTTTAGACAGTATATATAAAATATAAAAGCTAACTCAAGATTAAATGTATGATATAATTAAGATGCTTTAGACAATCTGTATAAAATAAAAATAAAAATGTATGTATAAAATAAAATACAACAGATAACTTAAGAATAAATTCTACCTAGTTGTATATTGAGGGCGTAGAGTTAACAGTACAATTAATACTGAAATTGTGGAACATATACTGTACCTGTGCATATGAACATACAATACCCAACCAAATCAATACTGTTGGAGATGAGACTCGAACTTGTGCATACTATAATAGGCGCCCTGGAGTAGTAATTTTTCCACCGTTCTTTTAAATGGATTTATACTAGTATCTTTGATGTTAATGGTAAGAAGGTTGTATATGATAATACCTCTGTAATATGGACTTTTTAACAATTTAGATAAAATGGGAAAAAATAAAGAGAACTTTACGAAGATTATAGGGATTATTTTCGTTAGTAATTTTTTTTTTTAATCCTATTGTGTGTCATTTGCAGAAATTTATATAAGTAACAAGATGTGAGGGTCATTATATTGTTATTTTTAAAATACTGTTTACATGAGGTTCTCGGTTGTAGCTTATATATTCATTCACCTTCCCAGAACCGAATTGCGTAGCACATTTTAGAGTGAAAGTAACCAAAGTAATAAAGTATACTTACTATTTGAAGCACTGTGGGTGACGTAACTTGTTGCAATGACGTATAGAGTAACAAATTGTGTTCAGTTTATGCTTCAATTCACTGATTTGTGATTTGTACTGAAGTTCATTATCAATAGTGAGTAAAGGGATTTTGGTCGCTGCTAGGTTACTTAGAGTGGTTTTACTATTAAGGTGTATATTTGATGTATGTCTGTGATGTTTCCGTTTCTTGAATAAAATATAATTTGATTTATCAAGGTTGAGTTTTAATTTATTTGCATTATACCACTGTGT
>MU182808.1:112990-139613 GCA_016904865.1 Pissodes strobi | reverse complement strand
TTAAATTGCGTTTTTGATATATTATATACCAGCCATTGTGATAAGTTCCTTTAAAATTTAAATTTTGGGCCCTTATCAAATTTATTGAAAATCTTCCTCTGCCAGTCAATTTGATGTTATTTTGTAGCCAATATAGGACAAATAATATGAGTTAACAATATTAATCTTCAGATATGATAATTAACTTATTTTGACCGAGTAAATATTTCCTTACTTGTAAATATTTCGAAGAAACTAACTCTAATAAAATGAGGAGCCATGATTGACAGTTTTCTGAATCAGATAACTAACCCAAGCCTACTCCATTACATTTGGAGAGTGCAACTGTATTTCAGTTGCACGAGTTACTAAATTAAAAGAATTAAACATCACACAGAATGCCTTGATAGCAAAGTTGTTATAAAGCTTGCTGTTTAATACTGACACAAACATTTGCATTTTTAGCAAAAATACTCATTAAAACCAGATTACTTAAAGCCATGAATATTAGCTTTAAGATATTGCAAAGAAATGTAAATCCCAAAACATAAATTTATGAAAATCCATTTTATCTGTTGCCATTAATTATAATCCAAAGTTTGCCATTAATTAATTTCAGGATATCCAAAAATATTTTAATTTCGTCTAATGAAACTTAAGATATTCCCCGCTGTAATGAGAAGAAGATTATTTAATTAAAAATTTCCGGTTGCTTTAATATTCAGCCGATAATAATTAAGTTAGTTTATACTGTCTACTTACTATAATCTAGAAACTTGTATTAAAATCGAGTAATAATGAGAACGTTTTTAACAAAAGTTGTTTGATAGAAGTTTATGTCCCCAATATTACATGAGCTACTTTCCCAAATAGATAGATTTACTAGTATAGGGAAGCGTAGAGGGGAAAATGGGGCAAGACGGTGACGCTAAGGAGTAATTTTAAAGAAGGCAATAAGAAAAAACAAATATCACGACAAACTTTATTTGCTGCTGGAGGAGTTATTTTAGGTGGAGTGGAGTATTTTGGCATAGAGAAGTTTTTTCGCATAGAGGAGTTTTTCGCATGGAGTAGTGTTTAGAGTGAAGGAGTCTTTCTCTAAGAATATATACAAATTTATCGGTGGTCATCCAGCCATTTCGATTACAATGTGATGGGGTTTCTTCCGTTTTCTAGGAAATGTTATCTTTGGGGGCATATAACTCCTTGCTGCATTCATGCAAATCTTCACCGTTATTATTTGACCTCTCTCTGCTGATGAAAGCGAATCGAATCCTTTTTTACTTTTCTAGATATAATTTTGGGGTTAGTTTTCGAAATTGTTGATACGCCGCGCCGGTGGCTTCTTTTCAATTAAATAGCCTGTCCGGCCCAAACTTATATTTATCTAAAATACTACCAAACAGTTCATTGAACTTCGATACCACAATCTTATTGAACCCTATTGCTCGTGCGGCTGTTGTGGCTTCTGGTTTTCTGATAGATAAATCCTGATGCCGGCGTAAGAAACCCTGGGCCCAGTCTTTGCCAGCAAGTTCCTTTGTAGAGTTAAAATTATGTTTTTTCTTATCTTTCACTGCCAACTGGTACGCAAACTTTCTTAACTCGGTAGTATTGACCAATGACGTCTGCGCACACTGGCCTTCGGAACCGCTCTAGTGAGCGGCCAAAGCGTACTATGTGTCACATGCAGCGCGGGCTGATTCAGTAGGGGGCCGCGTAGACTAGACCCGGTCAAGTGACGCTCTACATCCCCCAGGTGGAGCCCCACCTCGATTTGAGCTTCCCCAGAATATTTGTTAATTGAAAGAAATTTAGAAACAGATTCCTTGTGATAACCAAAGGCCGCTGCCGGATTTAATACGAATCCCTCAGGGTCCCCAATATACGAAGTCAGTGGGGATTCTGGTTTAAAGCTCTCTGTTCCTCGATCCATCTCGATTCAGTTCAAGCACCAAGAGCTCAGTCACACTTGAAAGCATTTGATGCGCGGTTGCCGTCGACTGAGGGGTTCGGAAAGTCATTTTGACTTCTTCTACAACTATACTACTTCTTATAATTATATTTACGTCTTTGTAATATTTATATCACGGGGTGCCAAGACGTTATCGAGTCGACTACTCGTTATTCAAAAGACTTCTTAGACAACGTCCAACCTGTAAACTGATCTCACTGCCAGTTCGGGGAGAACGAAGGTGGGCCCATCAAAGCCTTCCCAGTTATCCAAGCAGCCACCACAGAACGTCTCTCAGCAGCAGGCTGAATTAAATTCAACACAAGATTAGTGGGCAATAAATTTGTCTTGGGCAAGAAATTTAGAACACCCTCTAGATGTATAGGAGTTCCACTTGATTCTAAAAGTCACCCTGTTTACGGGGACTACGAACTCAAAAGTATAAATTAAATTAAAACAAAACTTCGGCTTACTTTCTCCCTTAGGAGGCCCAAACGTTATTAATCAAAATGCTTTGAAGAACAACAGTAGTGGGGAAAGATTCTCAGGGGCGTCTACTGGCAGAGTATGCTTTAGATTTATTTTATATTTGATGAACTTTTGAGCTAATCGTATTTTTTTTTGCGTCAATGTACAAAACTTCAATTTTGACTTGAATCCTTATAAGAAGTCTCTATAAAGTGCCAGAAGGGCTTAGCAGGGGGGAGGATTGTTAAAAGGCGGTCGTTAGAAGATGTCACACAAAATATCTACGACCCCATCCTATATCCTAATCTTCGCTAAGCCTTATACAACAATCAATAATTCAAATGATTACTAATTTGAAGAATTGGGACACCCTGTATAATTGAAACTAAATTAAATGAACTAATTCTTATAAATTCCTATGGAGAATTGTTGGCACTCGGCCGCTTGACAAGGCCTCTTCAAGTGCTTAACTTCTCTCTCCATTTTTTTTCTCCTAAAATTCTTCTGTCATGAAGTTCCAAAAACTCCGAAAAACTCGATAGAAGGCTTATTCGGTACCAGTTGGGTGTGCTGGCCCTACATTGTCTTTTCCTTCGTTTCGGAGCTTCCTTGGCTTGTCTGTAAGCTTCTTAGAGCTCTTTCTTTTTTCGGGATTGTCGAAAATTCTTCTGTCCTGAGGTTGCAAAATTTCAGAAAAACTCAATAAATTCGGTAGGAGGCTGATTCGGCACCAGTTGAGAGTACTGGTCCTACATTGCCTTTTCCTTCGCTTCGGGGGTTCTTTGGCTCATCTGTAAGCATCTTAGAGCCCTTGCTTTTTCGAGATGTCTCAGTCCCTAGTGGCCAAAATGTCGTAAAATCTCATAAATTCCTCAGAGATATAGGGCTAGGGGGTTAAGTCGATGAATTGATAGTCCCGTTAAGATTGCTGAAGATCAGCGTAGGCGCTGGCCTAGAGTGATTTCTTGCTTATTGCCTTTCCGGGATCTGAACTGCAACTAATTTTAATTTTAATTCTAGGGACGCGCTTCAGGGCTGGATATTCCCGCCCGACCGTGCATAACCAATCAAAGGCGTTTATTTTCGCGCGATTGGAAAGTCGGTTGGCTATCGTCGGTTGAGAATTCCGAACCGCCGATTCTAGAATCATGGAACGTTAAACTGCTGCATTGCATTTTTTCCGGTGGCGTGCTTAAATGCGGTTAAGTCTAAAGGACGTTTTTACAACGCCAAATATCCTTCCTTCCATATCTTTTAAACAAAATTCTGGCAACCTAGAATTAGATAAAGAATTTAAATGACTCAAAAATCAGGCCACTGTTGTACTCAATGTATGTAGTTAATCTTAGGCCACAATATTTTACTTTTGCAGATGATACTGCATTAGTGTATACGGGCACATGTGGAAATGAACTATGTACAGACATTAACCGTGATCTCAGAAATTATGTCAGCTGGTTGTATATCAATAAACTAAAAATAAACATAGAGACGACAAAATTTATGATTTTCAAGCAAAAATAAAAAATGTAGAAAACATCGGTATCCACATATATTCTGTACCGTTTGAACAAGTTAGTAAAATAAAATACCTTGGCCTGATTGTTGATGATAAGTTGAACTGTAGTGAACATGTAAATCATATTTGTGATAAAATTGTACCTATGATGCCAGTAACATTTAAATGTAGAAATTACCTCACAAACAAAACCAAATAAGTGAAAGATGGTTAACTATCTGTATAACCTTGCCATATTTGTTAAATGATAATTTATACAAAACCTGAAGTGTCTTGTTCTGTAGCAGTTCAGTTTTACCAAAGAATAATCTACAGAGTAGAATATTCTTTGTTTGTACTAAAATTTATCTTATTACAATTTCCTCATATTGGGAGTAAACACCTAAAGTAAGATACCAGAAATGCATTGTATTACCATCAGGGCATTTTTGGAATCTCACTTTAGGTGTTTAATCCAAATATGGGGAGATTGTAATAAGATTAATTTTAGTACAACCAAAGAATTTTCTACCCTGTAGAATATTTTTTGGTAAAACTCAACTGCTACAGAACAAGGCACTATAGGTTTTGTATAATTCTGATCATTTAACAAATATGGCAAGGTGATACATATAGTTAACCACCTTCAACTTAGAGTCACTTTTAAAAAATGGAGACTGTAAATTAATACGAAAAAAATCTCAATAAGCAGCAAAAAACAAATGCTAATATAATATTATCAAATCAGGTCCTTAATTGTGAAACTAGAATTATTAATGATATTTATCAAGTACAAGAACTAATATCGGTTTGCGTAATCTAATTATTGTAATTGCTTCTAAGATGTTTAATCAATTACCTAGGAATATAAAGTCTACAATAAATTATAATACATTTGTTAAAAAAATTTAAAAATACTTTATCAATGTACAAACTAGTTAAAAACATCTCAATACTGTAAGTAGTTTAGCTTTTTCGAGACCAGGGCTGCAAGCACTGCGTAGAGAAATTTTGTAAAAAGTGACATGTACTGTAATTTTTGTTGATTGAAAATAAAAATTGCGGCAGATTAATCAAATGAAAAAAAAAACAAACAAAACAATTGTGAATTGCGAGTATTCACAACTAACTATTATATTAGTCTACCATGATAAAATTTGAATTGCGGCTAGCCACAGCAGAGCAACCATTGAGCCCTCAAGTTACCCATGTCTTTGCGGTACAATGAATTGCTTTCAAGTGTTCTGGTGGCGCAGTGGTTTGATGCTGTACCTGTGATACCGTGGCCGGGGTTCGATTCTCGTCGGTGTTTGTAAATTTTTTTAAAGGTTATGTTTGTAAAAACTTTTTTCTACTACCTTACTAGAAAATGGTTCTTTTCTCTCATTAAATTATTTTCAAACATCTAAAAGCAATGTACTAATTATCCCTAGTATTATTATTCAACGATGTTTCACAAGGATCCTACCGCCGAAACTATTTATTGTAACAGCGAGGTAAGCTACAGAAAATAATAAGCCATTACAAAAACGAAAATAACTAGTCATAAAAGAACAATTTATTAATATGCACATAACTAAAAATAAAAAAAAAGTTACGGTTCGAGAAAAAACAATTTACGTTTATTTGAATATTTCCCTCATGTATAAAAAAATCCCATTAGAGGAATACAATTATCGGAAAATTCCAGCGATAATTGCACTGTAGAAACCGAAAGAGCACGACGATAAATGCATCGTACGTATATCTATGATAATTCCATTGTAAACTTGCGATGACAGCCGCAATTTATAATTATCGTCAAAGTAAAATCAAAATATATTATTACAAATGTCTCTTTTCGGATTTAAAAAATCGTATTTTGTGTTTCTTTATCTTGTTTACGGTTACATATATGTACGTTTTTGTATTAAAAAAAGAATACAAATTTATTTTTTCTACAAGCGTGGGGAAAGTTGTGCTTTTACGCACGTAAACACTTTCCGCACGCATTTGCGTGCGGAAAGTAAGTTAAGGCTTTCATAAGACGTTTTGTCAATATACTAAGTAAAACATCTATAAACAATTCTGTCAAGGATATAGCACATTGCCCTCTCCTACCAAATACGAAAAGGTTTAACATGTTATACCTATTTATACATTTTCGAATTTTTACCAAATTTTAATCAGATCTTCTTTAAGTAAATTTAAATTTCCCTGTAATATGTAGCATGGCACCTAAATTTTGTAGTTGCCTCATATGGCATTTAAATAAAATAAATCCGCTAGGTAAATAATAACCAATAATGTGTTTCCATTATTTACATTACTAAAAAAAAGTAGCGTCCTTATTAAAAAGCTGCAGTTTTTACAAAATGGTAATTTAAAAGTAAAAAAAGGCTTAAAATAATGGAATATAGTATTCAGGAGGAAGATGAGCTTATCCCCGAAGATATTTTACAAGAGGCTAATAAAGCAAGTTTGGAGCTGTTTCCGGAAAATTCTCGAAATCGTTTTGAAAAAGAATATGATGTGTTTTACTAAATTACCCCCTAAATATGCCAAAATTTGATAAAAACTACATGTCCGTATTTAAAAAAATTGGCTTGATGATGGTTGTGAGAAATCGAAACGTTGATTTAGAAAACTGACATCTTAGGGTAAACGGTTAAAAAGTGCCTCTAGAAAGTGTTAATATTTTTTTTATATTTCCAAAAGTAACGTCAGAGAAAATTAAAAACAAAAATCGAAAATTTCGGTTTTTCGCGGATATCTCCGGAAGTACTCGAGAGACTTCAAAATGTTAAAATACTGGGCACTAAATTGCGCAACTTTGCCCCGATTTAAACTGGTGTATGTTTTAACGTTTACGTGGTCCCAATAATGCGAAGCGAATTTGTTTCACCCTGTATAACGGCATTGACTCGCGATTTAGCTAGGCAACCCATTTGCGATTTATCAATCCATATATTATCTAACATATAATCTTTGTCATCGTCAAATAACAGATGAGGGTATATATTTCTAATACCAGATCTTAGACTATAGGCAAAGATAATAAACAACATTGCAATTGTTATAATATTTCAATTCAAATTTCAAATTTATTTGCTTAGTAAAGTACAAAGGGGACTTAAACTATCTTAATAATATCTATTCATTATACTAAGCCTTTAACCAGCACAATGGATTTTTAAAATCTGTGCATGCTGGTCTTTAACTTACAATTATTTCACTTGTTGAAGGTTATACTACAATAATTATTCATGTCAATAAAAATAAAAACATCCAGTACACTAAAACAATAATAAGTCCGAGAACAAACATAGCAAAAAATTATTTTATACAAGATCTATTTTATATGTATATCCCAATAAATTTATTTTTTAAAATCCAATCCTGAATTTGTCCCTTGATCTTTTTGAAAGGTTTATCCCTAAGTGATCCAGGCAGGGCGTTATAAATTCTGGGGCCAGTGTAGCCAATATGTCTTTGAGCTGCTGTATGCTTGACAAGGGAAGTCGCCAGGTTACGGTTTGCAAAATTTCTTGTATTTAGGTGATGTAAGAGTTCATTTCTGTAGCACTGATTATTAATCATGAATCTCAATACTGACTTTATATATAATTGTTCCAGACTCAAGAGTTTGCTTTCCCGAAACAATAGTTCTGTTGAAAATCTTTTATTTTTGAACATTATTAATTTAATGATGTATTTTTGGGCTATGGATAAACTGTTTAGAATTGATTTTGATGCATTTCCCCAGATAATTATTGCATAATTTATGATAGATTCAGCCAGTGAGTAGTAAACCATTTTTAGCATATTTAAAGATAATATGTTTCTAAGTTCAAAGAACTTATATGCTAGTTTTCTAACTTTTCCTGTTATATAGGTAATATGATTTTTCCAATTTAGGTTTTCATCCAAGAAAATTCCCAAGTATTTTATGCATTTTACCCTTTCTATACTGGTACAACAACAAGGTTTAAAATTATCAGTATTACAATCTTGGCTATGTATTTTTAGATTCTGAGTTTCAGGCAAATATCTCTGTGTTAAAGCAAAAGTCATGAACTTAGTCTTCTCTACGTTCAGTGAAAGCAAACTATGGTCTAGCCAATTCTTTATTTTTGAGGCAGAAGTTTCAGCCCTCCCAATAGCAAGTTCCCATGTTTTATCTTGAACTATTACAGCAGTGTCGTCAGCAAAGCAAAACACTTCCCCCTCATCAACAACTGATAAAATATTATTTATGTAAATGTTGAACAATAATGGACCCAGCACAGTTCCCTGCGGCACGCCACACACCATCTCAAAAGGCTCACTTACACTATTTTCAATTTTAACACACTGCATTCTGTTATTTAAATATGATCTCAGAAGTCTATATACTATACCCCTAATACCCATTTTGTGTAGCCTTTCAAGAAGTATGTGATGCGCCACAGTGTCAAACGCCTTTTTCAAATCGAGAAAAATGCCAACAACCTTCTCACCACTTGCAATCCCCGCCAAGATCAACTCAGTGACTTTACACAAGGCGTTCTCTGTACTGGAGTGTTTCCTGAAAGCATATTGATTACTTGAGAGGAGATTTTTTTGTTCCAAGAATGACTGTAATTTAAGTTTGATGCATTTCTCTACCAGTTTACTAACGGTGCTCATTAAAGAAATTGGTCTATAATTTGATGTTAATTCTCTGTTACCTTGTTTAAATACCGGCACTATGATTGACCTCTTCAGAATGCTTGGGTACACTCCATTAGTCAGAATGCAGTTTATAATATGAATCAAGGGATTCATCAGATATTTATGATTTTCTTTTAAAATTTCAGAAGTGATTCCATCATCACCACTTGCTACCCCATTTTTAAGACTATTTAGTTGCATTATTAATTCATTTGGCGTAATTGGGGTGAAAAAACAAGATTCCGAATTTGCCTCTGAGATATCCCTAAAAATTTTTACAGATGGGCCTATCTGCCGAGCCAATTCCTGGCCGACTGTGCCAAAGAATGTATTAAACTCTGCTGAGATTAAACCACGATCACTTAAAACTGTATTGTTTCCATTCACTATACATTTTATTTCACCCTTGTTGCATGCACCATCATTTGTGGCTTCTTTTATTACATCCCACATTTTTTTTGGATTATCAATATTCTCTTGCAATTTAGATTTAAAAAATTGGTATTTTGTTTTTTTAATCATCCTTGTTAAAGAGTTTCTGTAAGTTTTATAATCATTCAAAATTTCAATGTTATCAGGATGTAAAGTACATTGTTTTTTCATTCGGTCTCTCTCACGAATTGACCGTACAAGACCATCAGTGATCCATGGCTTTAACCTCTGTTTTTTATGAGTAATTTTACATTCAATCATACAGTTTTCAATTTGTTCTTGCATGACTTTGATAAAGCCAGTAGTGCATGTCTCAGCATTGTTGTCACTTAATACATCATCCCATTTTAATTGAGATATTTGTTGTGAGAGTAGATTGTAATCTATTTTTTTAAGAATTTTTTTTTGTTGAATACTAACATTATTTTTAAGTTTTAAATTTAATAGAATAGGATAATGGTCAGTGAAATCTCGATTTAAAATTACAGAGTTTATCTTATCATAATCTTTATCTTTACATTTTACAAATAGGTGGTCTATACAGGTTGCTGAGCCACCTGCCTTTCTCGTTACTCCATTAATTACACTCGTATATCCAAAGCCATGCATCACAGTAAGATAATTATGTATTTTTTCACAGTAGTTATCTAGGATGTTTAAGTTAATGTCACCAACAAAAATACAGAATTGTGTGGGATTGGTTGCAGATTTTTGTAAAATATTTTTTAAATTATCTATAAATTCATCTACATTTGTAGAGGGTGAGCGATACAGAGCCAATATGTCTATCATAATATCACCCTTACAGATTGAAACCTTGAGACACTTAACATTATTATTTTCTACAATAGTACACTCTTGATAAATTTCATTTCTAACATATACCATACAGCCATCAAATTTATTTATGGTACTTTGATTCCAAAAAACACTATACCCAGGCATGCCGAAATTATTAATGTCATGGATTGTATGAGTTTCTGACATTACGACAATATCAAACTTCCTGCCAATAGACTCAACAAAAACCAGAAAGCTGTCAAAATTTTTGTAAACACTGCGAATGTTGACATGAATTATATTTAAGTCTGTCCCACTAACATCAAAGAAAGGAACCTGAGTCAGGTCATCACATATGTATGTATCACAAGTCTTATATTCATCTAGAATGTTGTTTAGAGGTGTGAAAGTATATATATATATTTTTCTTGCTCCTAATTAAACCTGGAATATTGCCAGAAGGACCATTATGATAATATTATCCTCAGGTCATCCTCTGAATTTATCTTAATTGGGTTGTCCCCTTCCTTCTTTTTCACAAATATGCTTCCATTCAGAGTGTATGCAGCCTTGTAACCTTTATCTCTCTGTATATTCCTAACTTTCTGAAATAATTTTCTTTTTAACGTTATCATATCGTCATTTAGATAGATCCTTTGATCTTTGCCTTCAAGGCCGCACTTTTTTACTGTTAAGCCTTTCATTTCTTTGATTCTTCTAAAAATTTCCCTTTTTTTTTCATTTTTTCCAAGCTTGACCATGATCATACTGTCTTCTTGTTTACCTACTCGATAGCTCTCTCTGATGTCATGCTCATGTACAGTTATTTGCATGGACTCAAGTATTCTTCTTGTTATCTCAGCTGTGTTCGATTTAATTTGTTTAGGTACTCCCACCATAACTATGTTGTTTGCCTTTTCTCTCTGTTCCCATATATCAAATTTGGTCTCAAGCACTAGCACGTTTCTTTTCAATTCAGTGTTTTCCTTTTTAAGATATCTGATTTCTTCCAACATCCCTTCGAATGACCTCTTCTGGTCCTCGAACGAGTCAGACATAAATTGTATAGAGTTTTTGATCTCCGACATGGTTTTTTCTACATCCTTCTTAAAAGGGCTAATTAAATCAGCAAGGGTGCTCTTAATAATTGATTTCAATGTTTTTTCATCCATATTCAGAGTACTGATACCACTAGAAGAACTTGTCAAAGTATCAACCTCACCCTTTGTTGTTTGCTTACAGCAGATCACTCTTTCGCTCTTATCAGCCACCCTTGCCTGAAATGCACAACTCCTATGAAAACTTGCGTTGCACCTTTCACAATTCAGAGAGGTTTTAACAGTTTTTTTACAATGTTTGCAGTACTTTTCTTTCTCCGAAAAATTCACGTGCACCCCCGACATAACCTAAATTACTTCATCATACTAATCCTGAATCCTTGGCAGTATCTTCAATTGTGCTTGAAGTCTCGACTTTAATTTGTCGTTTAAGACGAAAAAACTATATATTTTCGCCCCCTTTCCCACTTTTTGATTTAATTTTTCACAGACTACAAAATAAACAATATATCGGTAGAATAGAACATAGATAGCCTCACATAGTTTTTTTCGCATTTTAAAGTTTCGTATATATTTATTCAAATAAAGCAGCTTCACCTATACGTACCTTTTTTGAAGCAGCTTTTTTACATGTTTGCCAAAGCGCAAATTTGTATCAAGGTATAGACCTAAGTTCTTTGCACAGTTTGTGAACCCTAAATCAACCCCAGCCAGCCTCAACCTAAGCTGATTCTGCAACATTTGTCGGCGTTTCTCTGTACAAAATAAAAGTACCTCAGTCTTATTTGGGTTAATCTTTAGATTATGCTCTTCAGGATATCTTAAAATCAACCGAAGATCTTCATTGAGAGACTCTACAGGATCATCAGGCCCGTCAGAGTCAAAGCAAATTGACAACTCAGTGTCATCATCAGCATATGATTGATTGTATATGCGAATTGATCACTGAATCACACATTTCAAAAATATACACAATAAATAAAAGAGGACCAATCTCAGAGCCCTGTGGAACTCCAGACGCAATCTCTCCATGGCATGAGAACCTATTTCTATTTGAAAGATAAGCCTTGGCAAATTGTGCAGGTGTTTCATCAAATCCAAGATAATGTATAGTAGAGTGTATGTATTAAGATATTCGCTCTAAAAAACGATTTACCTCCCACTTTTTTGTCTCAAGCTGAATTTTTCATGGATGGAGGAAGTATATATTACGGAGGTAATACAAAATTACACTGTGCAGAAGGGCACTATCATTAAAAATCGGTCTTTTTTAAATATTTCATTAATTTAACAAAAAAGGAACGCCTAGATGCGAAAAAAATATTCTTTAAAAAAGATTCACTTATGTCTTGACAAGGTAATAGAGCAAACACCACATTTTTCCTTGTAGAATAACAAAGATATTACAATAAACAACGCGAGACGTCATGGGTTTACGCCGTACTTAATTCTGACCAGCAATTCCATCGACTCTCAGTGTATCTCTTCGCACCAACCTCAGTATAGCTTTGTTTCTCTCTACGGCTCATGCAATACATTATTATTATTTTAGGCCTGTTAAGATTTTATTTACTTTGTTTTTATCATAAATCTTCTTGTTAGATGTCAATGTGCAATAATGCAATATGCCATATTGCTATCTGTTTTTACTAAAGAATTAATAAGTTTATGTGTTACATATTAAAGTATCTAGTAAATTGGGAAGAAATACAGCAATGTTTTGAGTTTTTATTATACCTACATATGTTTCAGCTGAATATGTCTGGGTAAGTTGTACGATTTTATTTAAAATTTTAATTAAGGAGAGGGAGTTTTTGTTGCAATAATCAAAGAGCAAAATGATATCAACATAACGATGTTGTAAAACATCGCCAAGGCAATATGCTTGTTGGTGCAACAAACAGGGTGTCTGAAAATTAGAGGCCAATGTTTTAATTGCATATTTTACACTGAGAGCGAGGGAAATTTCACTCAAATATACTGTTACGGCTAGCCTAACAACTATCCGAACGTTTTTGTGCTACCCTATAAAACTAGCCGCCGCCGGCGCCGTGCCGCTCGCTTCCCTGTCTGTATGACTCATCGCCCGGCCGGTCGCGAAGTTTCAGGATCGCTGGAATTGTCTCGATGGCCACGTCGAGATCATATAGAGTGGCCTCGGAATACTTCCCGAATATTCGTGGTGGATTGGAGATTATATATAAGCAGACCTAAGGCCAATGTTAGTCAGTCGATTAGTTAGTTCAGTTCAGTTAATCATTGAGTGTTGAATAGATATTAGTTGTAAAGTTATAAGAGTAGTATAGAGTGTTAAATTGTATACAGTGGTAGTGAATAAAGAGAGTATTAGTTGAAAATAACAAAGTTGTAATTCTGTTAAGAACCCACGGGAAAAACGTAACATTTGGTGTCAGAAGTCGGATTGTGAAGGGACCGGACTTGCGAAGTATTTTTCGAGGAAAGAAGAGGTACAAGTACGTCAACGAGACCGTTTTGATTTTATAACATCCTATGGTCAATACGAGGCAACAAACGGCAGAAATGGAGCAAATTAATAAAATGTTGGCCGATTTCATGGAAAATCTAAATGCTGAGAGACAAATAGAACAGGACCGGCTGCAGAAAATTTTTTCAAGATCAAGAAGATAAAAAGCAAGCGGATCGGGAAGAGGATGAACGTAAAAGGCAAGCAGAACAGGACCGGCTACAGACAATTTTACAAGACCAAGAAAATAAAAGGCAAGCAGAACAGGACCGGCTGCAGAAAATTTTTCAAGATCAAGAAGATAAAAAGCAAGCTGATCGGGAAGAGGATGAACGTAGAAGGCAAGCGGATCGGGAAGAGGATGAACGTAAAAGGCAAGCAGAACAGGACCGGCTTCAGAAAATTTTACAAGACCAGGAAGAGAAAAGGCAAGCAGAGCAGGACCAGCTTCAGAAATGGATGCTGGATGTAATTGTAGGCGAGCAAGGAAAATTACAGAAAATATTGGACGGACAAAATGAGAAATTTGAAAAAGAAGTAAACAATATTCAAAAAGAAGTTGGAAATGTACAAAAAGAAGTAGGAGACGTACAGAAAGAAGTGAAGAATCTACAAGCAGAATTTACCAGACTAAAACATCAAGCACCCACCGAGAGGGCATTCACCTCAGGACAAAACATCAAACCTCCAACGTACGACGGTCAAACATCCTGGACAATGTACAAAAGACAATTTGAAGCCGCTGCTGTTGCCAACGGATGGAATAATGAAGAAATGGCTACATCACTAGTGGTAGCGCTTCGTGGATCTGCCCTGGAACTACTGCAGACCATTCCCATCAGCCAACAAGGGAAATATGACATCCTTGTATCTGTCCTAGAAAGACGATTGGGAGACCAAATCCGAAGACAACTGTATCAGGCACAAGTAAAGTCTCGGCATCAGAAACCTGGTGAAAACCTGCAAGAATTTGAGGCAGACATTAGACGTCTCATTCAATTGGCCTACCCGGGAGCGACAGAGGAATTTCAAGAGGAACTTGCTGCCCAATATTTCGTGGATGGTATCAGAGATCCAGAAACTCAGAAAATGCTACGCCTAGCCAAATTTGATAACAGCAGCGAAGTTTTGGGTAGAGCTCTGGAAATCGAGGGCCTGTAACATCTCTAAGCAAGCAATCAGGGACGTATCCATCAAGGAAGAAAATTTGGCGAACAGCTGTGAACTAACTGAAATGGGCGGTATTTTAAAGAAATTAACCGAAGTTGTTCAGGCCACGGGGAGATTCCGGGAGTCACCAGAAGTTAGGCCATACAACCGTAATCAGTGCTAGAGATGTGGCAAGCCTGGACACTTCAAAAGGGACTGTCGAGTACAAAGAAACCAGGAGCCAATAGAAGATAGGCCACATAACCGAAATACATCAAATCAGTGCTATAGATGTGGAAAGACTGGACATTTCAGAAGGGACTGTCGAGTACGGATATTCCGGGAGCCAACAGAAGTTAGACCATGTAATCAAAAGGCTATAAATCAGTGCTATAGATGCGGCAGGACTGGACATTTCAAAAGAGACTGTCAAGTACAAAGAGTCCGGGATCCACTAGAAGATAGGCCACATAACCGAAATGTTTCAAATCAGTGCTCTATATGTGGCAACATTGGGCATTTTAAGAGAGACTGCCGAGTACAACTACGACCTACAGCTCCATCCAGAGACAACAGCAGTTCAAAGCCAAGTCAGGAAGAGTTGAAACAATATAACTTTAAGGCTAAGCACAGAGAAGGAAGATGGCATAGTAATACAGATGCTTTATCCAGAAGGTCATGTGAGGATAATTATAAACATCGCCAAAGAATTGACCAACGAGAAGGAATCACTCCCATTAGGCGAATCAAGTTTAAGGTTGATCAGCAGTGGATCACAGAATAACTAAAGAAAGATCAGCTTGAGGATAATGAAATAGCACTACTACTAAAAGCTAAGGAAGAACGTCAACCAAGACCAAGCTGGAGAGATATTTCAACTAAGGGATCTACTTTTAAATCTCTGTGGGCTCAGTGGGACTCCCTGGTAGTTGAAAATGGACTCCTTAAACGAGCCTGGGAAAGCGCCGATGGCAAAGTAGTGAAGACGCAGTTAGTGGTACCAAGGAAGAGGGTATCGGAAGTTCTGGACGAAGTACAGGGTGTCCCATTTTCGATGATATTACGGGGTATCTCACTTACGAGTAAAGATATAGAGTTGCGGTTTTCGCAATACTGTGCTACTTTTTTGTGAAAAGAACGATGGTATAAACAAAATTTTCATAACCCGCTTCGTTTCTGAGATACAGGGCGAAATTGAAAGTAATGCATTTTGGGACCCCCCTCGTATCTCCGTTATCCTATAACATATCGCAAAGCTAAAAAATTGCTCTTATACAGTTTTTGACGTAGAATCCAGTGGCGTGGTCAGATTTTTGCTGTGAGCTGTCAATTTTTAGCTATAAATAAAACTTAAGCTTTTTAAGTAGAACACCCTGTATATTTTTCATTCGTTTGATTGGAAATATTATAAGCTTTATAAAAATATATAATACATTCTATGTATTTTAAATAATAAGCCTAAAATTCATAATTTCACAAAATGTGTCTCGATAAGACACTCTTGTATTTTTTTAGTGTAACACCCTGTATATTTTTCTTTCGTTTGAATGGAAATTGTATAAGCTTTATAAAAATATATAATACATGATATGTATTTTAAATAATAAGCCTAAAATCCATAATTTCACAAAATGTGTCCCTATACGACACTCTTGATGAGTATAGTATAAGCATTGTCTTTTAAACAACGGTATAAGTATTAGCAGGCATAGACTATTAAGAACAATGGAATGGTAATTTTTTATTGGCAAGACCTTTCAGTGGCAAAATTTATATTTTCTGTGTAATATTGTATTTTTTTCGATGGCTCAAAATGAAAATTATCAATATTTTGAAAAATATGACATGTTAGTCTGCTTTATACAGAGCAATGAAAACTTCCGTGAAGCTTCTCAGCTGTATTCCAATAAGTTTGTTTGAATATTTATTTACCTTTTGACTTATTTGGGTTTATTTTTATAAGTATCATGTTAATTTATAGATATTCCGAAAGAAGGCATCCTGATCTTTTAATGTTTTCCGGAATAAAGAAAAAAAATGGTAGAACAAGGAGCGTTGCCTCCGCCCTTACCGCGATTTTCCTTATTATACGTTTTTGGTAGGGGCCGGATAAACGTTCCAGGTTCTCTTTATTCCGGAAAACATTAAATGACCAGGTTGTCTTCTTTCAGAATATCCATAAATTAAAATGATACTTAAAAAATAAACCCAAATAAGTCAAAAGATAAATAAAGATTCAAACAAACATATTGAATAATAGTTGAGAAGCTTCACGGGAGTTTTCATTGCTCTGTATAAAGCAGACTAACATGTCATATTTTTCAAAATATTCATAATTTTCGTCTTCAACCATCGTAATAAATACAATATTACACAGAAAATATAAATTTTGCCACTGACAGGTCTTGCCAATAAAAAAATGATCATTCCATTGCTCTGATAATCTCTGCCCTTGTTTAAAGACAATGTCTCTGCCTACTAATACTTATAACGTTGTTTAAAAGATAATGCTTATACTATACTCATCAAGAGTGTCGTATAGAGATACATTTTGTGAAATTATGAATTTTAGGCTTATTATTTAAAATACATATCATGTATTATATATTTTTGAAAAGCTTATAAAATTTCCATTCAAACGAAAGAAAAATATACAGGGTGTTCCATTTAAAAAAACATAAGTTTGATTTATAGCTAAAAATTGACAGCTCACAGCAAAAATCTGACTACGCCACTGGGTTCTACGTAAAAAAGTATATAAGAGCAAGTTTTTAGCTTTGCGACATGTTAAAGGATAACGGAGATACGAGGGGGGTCCCAAAATGCATCATTTTCAATTTCGCCCTGTATCTCAGAAACGAAGCGGGCTATGAAAATTTTGTTTATTCCATCGTTCTTTTCACAAAAAAGTAGTACGGTATTGCGAAAACCGCAACTCTCTATCTTTACTCGTAAGTGAGATACCCCGTAATATCATCCAAAATGGGACACCCTGTACATAATAGAAAATTTGGTGCTCATCTCGGAGTGAACGGAATGATTGACAAAATCCGCGACAGATTTTACTGGGTCAACTACTGTCAGGAAGTGAAATCATGGTGCCAGCAGTGTTTAACCTGTGCCTCAAGTCAAGGACCCCAGACAAGATCCAGTGGGAAGATGAAACAGAATGATGTGGGACTAACGTTTGAACGTCTCGCCAGTGACCGAATGAAAGCTCGATATGATCTCCAAGCTAACTCTGGGGGATTTCGGATGAACGATAAAGTCTGGTTATACAACCCGCAAAGAAAGACAGGAAGATCTCCCAAGCTTACGCCTGTATGGGAAGGGCCCTATACAGTCATCAAAAGAATTAATGACGTAGTGTATAGAATTCAGCGTAGCCCCAGAAGCAAACTGAAAGTAGTCCACCTCGACAGGTTGAAAGCATATCACGGACATGAAGTAGCTGATTCGGACGATCAGAATTAAGAGGGAGGCAATGTTACGGCTAGCCTAACAACTATCCGAACGTTTTTGTGCTACCCTATAAAACTAGCCGCCGCCGTGCCGCTCGCTTCCCTATCGGTATGACTCATCGCCCGGCCGGTCGCGAAGTTTCAGGATCGCTGGAATTGTCTCGATGGCCTCGTCGAGATCATATAGAGTGGCCTCGGAATACTTCCCGAATATTCGTGATGGATTGGAGATTATATATAAGCAGACCTAAGGCCAATGTTAGTCAGTCGATTAGTTAGTTCAGTTCAGTTAATCATTGAGTGTTGAATAGATATTAGTTGTAAAGTTATAAGAGTAGAATAGAGTGTTAAATTGTATACAGTGGTAGTGAATAAAGAGAGTACCACGGGAAAAACGTAACAATACTATGTTCCAACTTTATTTTATACTGAGTAGGCCATAATTGATACTTGTTCATATTGTTGGGTACTGCTGTCAACAATCCAGTCATAGCTTACTAAGGATAAAATAAACTTGGAACACGGAATATTAATATGTCTTGCATACTACCTTGTCAATACACAAGCAAAACTTTTATAAAGAATATTTTTTTTTTTCATTTAGGCCTTCCTTCTTCGGTGAATGAAAGGTATATTATTTAAAAAAGACTACTTTTTAACCAAATTTTTGCACGGTTGAAACCGAGATATTTACGTTTTAAATTTTTTTCGGCCATAAGGGGAAATGCAAATGATTTTTTTAAAATAATTATAGAAAATACTTCCTACAAAGACCTTATTGTGCATTGGCCTAAAAATAAGTGTTTTCATCTCTATACGGTGATACCAATATCTCGATTTTTGATGATAGCGCCCTTTTGCGCAGTCTAATTTTATATTACCTCTGGAATAAGGGTTATCTTATCATGTACTTTAATCCCTGAAAAATTCAGCTTGTGACACCGAAGTGGGAGGCAAAGACAAAATTAAATTCAATCTACACCATACTAGTAACTTTGCATACAACAACTCGTGGTCAAGCATATCAAAGGCTTTAGAATTAATAAGTGAGACTAAGAGGATTCCCAAACCCTTATGGAGAACTTATGCATATATTATCCGCCAAATTTATCAACGATGTAGTTGTGCTATGACCACTTCTAAAACCGGACTGCTACATAGGTAAAAAATTATTATTTTAAAGATAATCAAAAACTTGAGACTGGACAACTTTTTCTAATATTTTCGATAGTGTGGATAAAATGCTTATTGGACGCAATTCACTCATTCTGGTTGGACTCTTTACTTTCGGAGCTGGTAAAATTAGGGATTGCTTTCAACAGCCATGCAATAATTTACTATATGTGTCAGATGATTACGTATTACTGGCAAACTGCATTTAATCATATATAATGTTAGGTTATCATGCCCAGTTGCATTAGACTTCACCTTATATATATAGCTCTCCATATGGTCTCGGTAGTCACCACAACAAATTGAAATGATAGATCTTGCCTGAGTTTTTCTTCGCCATAAAATTTAACTCTGTCTTCACAGAGATCAGTTTTCTGAACTACGCTAATAAAATAATTATTTATTTCATCCGGATCAAACAACTCTAAAGGCTGTTCACAATTTCTCTTTGTAGGGATATGAACTTTCATTCTATTTAGTGTCTTCCAAACAGCTCCATTTTACTCTGTAAAAGCCCTAAATGTCTTTTTTTCCCTACCAGTAGATGAAAGAACATTACGTAACCGTTTATAAGTTTTCCATTCCTCAGCTGTTTTAACGGCTTTAAATAGTTTCTTGGCCTTATCACGCTCACTCATAATGACCCTTAATTCAGGCGTTAGCCAAGGCGCAGGAGGCTTACTGACTCGTATATTTCTAAATTAAGCATGCATATCAACAACTAAATTTGAAGGGTTAATTAATTTTTCATAACATTTTGCGACTAATAATTTCGATAAAGAAACATCGGATTCTATTAACTCACGTCACTTTAAACAAGTAACAGCACACAAGAAATAGTTAAAATAGGTACTTACTTACGCATGGAATGTAATATGGAATGGATGATCTGTGGTTCATGAACATGGGAACCATTTCCTTCTAGCCGAGTAGTGTCGGCTACGCGACGTTGTCGGCGTGCGCGGCAAAAAGAGTACCGCTGATTTCGTGAACAATATGAAGTGGTGAAGTCGTGACATAGGGCCCCGTTTACATAAAGTTTCTAGCGGACAATAGGTATAACACTTCGTATTTGACATGCTCTATTTTCTAATAAATGAAATTTTTTGACACGTTATTAAAAACAAGTTGCCGATTTTCCATGATACAGACATACTCTTAGGTTTTATTGGCAACAACGCCGCAGTAGCGGTAAGTAATAGTACGGCTTGCGTAGTATTTTATAAGAGGGCAAAGAAGAAGGGGAACAACGTTGGCGTTTTCATATTTGGTAAGCAAATCTGTGTATTTTTTTAATGTCTTTGGTTTTATACAATTATCAGAAAATTAAAGTCTTGTCTTCTATTCATATTATATTAACCCACGACATTATTACTACTACAGTAAACTCAGGTATAAATTTATGTTAGCAAATTGAGTTTTTGACAAGTTTTCCGTCATGATAATAAGAAGAAATGACATTTACGAAAGGTAAACCCACCTTAACTAATAATATATTAATATAAAAATTGCTCAAATATCGAATTTTGTTTTTCGCTGGCTGGAGTGTATCATGATTAACAATGTTTTGGGGCATTCCCAAAACATTTCGTGATAATACGCTTTATACTGCTGACGTATAATAATACAACATTCAATTATTTCAAAAGGTAATTAACAGGAGATTTAAAAATTCTACTAAGTTCATCGGAAATATAAAGCAGCGAAATGTGACTTTCCTAATTTACGTCCTAATTATCCTCTGAAATTCATGGCTTACTTCTCCGTAATTAATTTTATAAAACTCAAAGATATTACAGCTTATGGAAATTAATAAATTTAAGAGTGTAATAGGACGAAAAGGGTTCAATTAAAAATTCCGTTACCTTTCAGAATAATTATTCAGTAATTAAGTTTTAAGATCGTTTTGCCCCAAAAGATTCTATAATCGACTTAAATAACTTTTACAAAGCCTTTAAGTAGGTACTTTTAGATGGTAAATTATGTTTTAACTACATCGACGCATGTTTTTTAAACCAAAAGTATAATAATTATGTTAAAAGTTTGGTGTTCAAAAGCGACATATCTGGTTGAGTTCCTAACTAATAAAATTATTGGCAATTCGGCTTAGTGTCGTTTAGTTAATTAAATGCTGATTTATGGTTATATTTAGCATGCGCCGTATTTAACAAGACAAACTTATTTTGCCCTTCAAATTAGAGTTTCTACTAATGCGGAGATGGATCATACATATTATAAAATATTAACAATTAGATAAAAATACCAGACTTCCATCCATCCATTTCGTAAAAGAAGTTAAGGACGTAGTGGCTATCTCTATCAACAGGGAGTTATTATTTGGATATCACCGGATTTGGGAAAATTATAGGCTGCATGTTGCAGTGGCGGCTCGTGGGAAAATATTACAGGTGTTCTGCATAAAAGCATGCAGCCGAATACCCATTGCTATCAAATAAATGGAGCGACACCGAGATACCTTCTTTAACGACTGACTGCATAATTTCTGCGATAAATATAATTAGCCAAAATAAATAGCGTGCAATTTTTTAGAGCGCATTGCCTCAATAATATACCGTATTTCAATTTGAACTAATACTGGCATATCAGATTAGGAAATGAAATGAATTGTATAAATTAAATTATTATTATTGGAACCTTATTTTTTAAATATGAGATCGATCCTATAATTCTTCTTTAAAACAAATTTATCAATAACTTTATCATTAAAGTCCGTAATTTTTCATGTCAACTCTTTTTCAATGGAAGGCATTCCTAGCGTAGTTATACTATCCTGTACCAGCCGACGCGCCGCGCCCCTGGCGTATTGTATAAGTTCTAGCGCCCACAGAACAGATGGGGCGGCGCGCGGCGACGCGTCGCGGACGTGGCAGAGACGCGGTAAGAGTCATGACACACATAGCGGTTTTTGACGAATCGGCTGCCGAGTCGGCTACCCTGACACACACACAGCTGTTTTTGCCGCGGCGCGGCGCATGCATCAGATGACGTGCCGAGGCGGCTAACAACCAGCGATCGTCAATCGCCGCCCTGTGTGTTTTCCCCATTTACAAAGCATATTATACGCGCCGAGTCGGCGTCCGACTCGACAGCCGATTCGGCAAAAACCGCTGTGTGTGTCATGGCTCTAAAAGTATGTAGGCGCGGTTAAGATCTTTCTATACTATTGCCATTATATAAACACGAGTTTTCTTCTATTAATTCAACTAAATGCACGTTAAGCTGTGAGCAGTTGTTGGGTGGGGAGGTGATGACCGATCGTGCGCGCCCATGGCAAAGGCTACCATTAGTACCATTACGGCTTATATATGTTATACTATTGTTGAAACATCGGGAAACATGGAAGGTAACAAATGTCGTTTTATTAGTTGTAAAAATATATAAAAATGTGATGTATTCTTAAGACTACAGTATAGAAGTGAAAACTTCAACAATGGAAGAATAATATTAGGAAATACAAGTATTTTTATCTCCTATATTTTGAAATAACTTGCCACAATTTCGATACATAAAATTATATTTTCTCTCGAAATATCCCATGAAATCTACACACTGAGAGCCACTATACAAAAATCGAATGACCATAATACAAAACTTGTATATTGGTGACAAATTAACTGTTTTCGGCCAATATACAAGCGATTTTTCTGAAAATAATATCTCTAAATTATGACGATTATACAATTACTTTTATAATTTATCTGCTTTAAAAGATATCTTCCATTTGTATACCGATTATTAAATAATCATATAATTTAAGTTTTTGTGATATATCCGTACGCATATTTTATCCTGCTTTCAAATAGGGCTTGTATACCGTTAATACAGCAATTGCGTAACCATTATTCAAGCTGGATATACACCATATATAGTTAATTGTATATCCAAGTGCTAATATTCAAATATTGCTTAACCAGAATTCATTTTGCATATGGACCGTATATGGTTGATTGTATGGTTGATCGATGCCATTTTTTAGTACGTTCGACTCATATATGTCTTTAATGTTCAAAAGATTAGTTGCTCCAGATTATTTGGTTTTCCAGTAATAAGATATTAAGTGGTGTGTCAAGACTCGAAATGGCGAAAAGTTTAAATTCAATTAGCTCACCATGTAGAAAAGGCATCATCATTTGCAAAGCATCTTCTAATACAGTTTATGGAGTCGGATCTTGTCAAGTAAATTGTTTTTCTAAGAAAATATTTTTCGAGCAAAAAAATGAAGCGTTCATTTTTCTTCGTCCTTGTTGTTTTTACATTTTCCCTGAAAAGTCAATATTTCCAACATTTTCGAAGCAGCTAAGCATTTAGACACTTTTTTAACGGGATCATATGAATATTCGTATTTGTAATTTTGTGCTGTCATTCTTCTTAGGACCATAATCTTATTTTTTTCCGTAGATCACCCGTGACCCACCCTGCGTAGAGTATACCGTGTTGGTTACCGGTAACATATACGTTTCTACGGAATCCCGAACGAATAATGAAAGCAATTTGCTATGGTGCCTCATGGTAAAAAACTTGCTCAAACATAAAATAAAAGTCACGACCTATTGCCCTAATTGTGCGAAATTCCCTCATTTATATTTGGACCGTTTTAATTCATTGGATAAATAAGCAGATTTTTTAGATTCCAACATATATTTTGTATGTATATTTTTGTTTAATAAGCAACTTATTTCAAAACGTATTTTATTTCTTTAGTTGTAGGTCACCTTTTATTTATTTTTCTTTATATACCCGATAGCGGTGACTTACAGCAAAAGCATACTAATTATGTATTTAGGCAACAAGTAATATACGAAGATATTAAATGGTGGCACTAAGTGAACTTCCATAGGTTACCATACCAATCTAAAAATGTGTCTAATGATGCCCATCATAAAAGTTCTAACAATAATTTAGTACAAGTCGCCGATGACCAACAACAACTATAGCTTTTTGCCTAACACCTTGGCTGCCAGGTCCATTTTTTAAAAACTCAAAATAACGACTTTGTCCACCCAGTGCGATGGACATTACAATTTTAAATAAGTATTATTTATGCCTATCTATGGGTATACAACAAGAAGTTTAATTATTTATTAATAGTAACGCCACCTATTGTATGGGAGGCTAAATTTTTATTCCTAATCCTAAATAGGTTTCTATAACTGCCCCCACAAATGTTTTATGGCTGTAGTACCCTGTAAATTGTCCAAATTAGTTTTTGAATCTCAGCTGACTCTTGTGATTTCTGCCCCCCACACTTTTTTGGGGGCTCAGAATATGGATGGGTCTGGTGCATATGCCATCTCTGGAGTCTTATTGGTTTGACAAAAAGCTATATCAAAATGAGATGTTCTCGTTTATGACCCAAAATCGTTTTTAACTACTACTACGATTTTGGCACTTTGGTGAAGATGTTGATGGCGAAAGACTTTGCAAAATACAGCCACTGCTTGTTAGTATGCAAGAAAATTTTCAGAAACTAAGTTACCAGATCAGAACTTAGTAATTGATGAATCAATGATACCTTTTACTGGCAGGTTAACGTTTAAGCAATATGTACCTAGTAAATCAAACAAGCATGATGAAAAGCTATTTAAACTTTATGACTAAGTTATATATACAAGGTCACACCATACTCGGGAAGAAAAAGTTAACAAGACATCAATCATAAAAGCCTTGCCCCGAATATTGTTAGGTCCTTGACGAGCGCATATCTCAGCCATAGAAGAATTTTATGCACCGAAAATTTCTATACCAGTGTACCTTTCATAAATCAGTTGATTAATCAAAAGACATATTTTGTTGGTATTTACCGCAAAAAACGAAAAGGGTTTCCCAAAGAGGTTGGGACTGCTAAGTTAAAACATGGAGAATGCAAGTCCCTTGAAAGTAACAAGGGGGTAACAGCTCTAAAGCAAAGAGACAAACGGGATTTTTTTATGGCAGTGGCACACACAACAAAGGGAAATCCTATGGCGCTCGACCAATTTGTACGATGAACTGGTGCGCTCTTGCCGTCTGTCATGACAGTCTGACAGGCGTTGCCAGGGGTGGGATGAGGCGGTGAAAGTATCTGTAAAACAGGGATATCTCGGCTACATGTTCGCGGGCTATCCAGATCCCGGGTCAATCCCGGGTCGCCGACGAGACACACAGCTCTCTTCCGAATGGAATCCAGCAGCTTTGGTGCGGCACCCCAGATGTGTGAGCAATATTCTATAATACACTGTCTTATTTGTGCTTTGTAGGGCAAGAGCAACTGCTGCGGTATATACAGTTTTTGTTGCGAAATAACGCACAAACCTTCTGGGAGGCTGATTTTGCGATGTTAGCAACGTGGTCATGCCAGGGCATATTGCTGTTGACCGAGACACCCAGTAGTCTGATTGACGAGGATGAAGGAATATTCGCTCCTGCCATAATGATGTCAGGACCCCTCCGATAAACGTGGCTGCTTGGGTCTTTCCTGCATTGAACTGGATCAAATTTCTGTCGCCCCAAGATGTTTATTGCATGTCTTCAAAATGTTTGGCTTATATGGTATCACTGGGAAAAAGGTGCAGGGATGAGGACGTGGTAAAGCCAGAAATGATTATCCAGTATAATTTAATGAAATCATTCTGATGGTATCATAAAGTAGCTGACCTAATATTTGGAACATCTATTTTAAATTTGTATCTAATCCGTGCTTCTCATCACAAGAAACAAAGAAAAATTAAACTGGATTAATTTTGAAGGACAGCGAAGAAGAAAGAGTGATAACACCGAGGTTAGCAAAAGCCACAAATCATAGCTTACAGAAGACCAAGGTGGGTCAATGCGGTAAAACTAAAAGGCAGTTTGCATTTTGTTGATTCCATTTATTTTGTTTTACATTTTTTTAAATTTTAGGCCTCCAAGAAAAACTTCAAATATTGTTACCAAGAGCTTTCGGCCTCCCTGGGAAGAAAAGAAGCAAAAATTAAAGCAAAAGAAATGAATACTTTTTGTAGCACATGCGAGGATACGCCTTCTTTATATTTTGATTGTTTCGAAAATGTTCACAACCCTAGTAAATAGAGGGACTTTTATTATATAATCTTAAGAAAAAAAAAAATTAAACTATTTGTAACATAACTGACTATTTTGGAAATGTTCAGTAATAAACAATTGTCAGCTTTTACTTATTGTTACAACAAATCTGGGTACCCACTTGGGTAGACAGTGTAAAAAATTATGCTGTCCATCCAATTGGGTGCTCAGAATTTATTCTTTTATGTTGCTTAGAAGCTTGTAGTCCTAGAAACCCAACGGTATTTATAAAGTTATTGTACAGTAACAATTAAGATAGTCATTGATCTGGAAATCAGAAGTGGTTCACATTTTTTTTTTTGACACCAGTGATCAGAGAATAGGATGGACATGGCAGTCAATCTGTTAATGTAGTTTTACTTAATTTAAAACGTGTTTTAGCATAATTAGTATATCTTATATTACTTCTAAAAACCCTGAAATTATATATATATA